>JAJQKJ010002628.1:200000-299648 GCA_029574335.1 Rana kukunoris | reverse complement strand
CCCCACCATCGTAATCTGGTCTCCTCTGGATGACGGATCAGAGCCGAGGACTCCGCCAAAAGTGGAGCGGCGCAGATTTCACAGGCTTGTCTATAATCCCGAGCGACGAAATCCTCAGCAGCCTTCGTATGGGAAATGAAACACGAGCAACGCTGCTAATCAGGCCTTTGTGAATGACCGGTGACAACCTCAGTGAGGATCCGCGTCGCGGAGTGAATAGAAGCGAAACGCGTGGGTCATCTTCCCGTATAATGAGACGATCGGTAATACACAAATAACAGCGCCAGGCCTCACTGAAGACAGACAGACTGAAATGCGTCATTAGGCTTGTGTGCCGCGTTCGTTACATTTCACTCTCTATTCTCTTATTATCAGATATTCAGAGTTTGTATGTAACACCCCATTCATCTCACAGAGTATTCACTGACTGCGATTTACACCCACCAAGGCCATTCACAGCCATAAAGTAATAGGATATTCTGGGGGGGGGGGGGGGTGTTTAAAGGGCCACTCCAACCCAACAGCTAAATACCCCTGGACCGCTACCCGCTGAAGGAGCCGCTGGTTAAGATGGGTCTCTCTGTTCTTGATGGAATGGGGTGAAATTACCGCGCTTACCATAAAGTGAAAAAAGAAAATCAGCTCCACTACAATACACAAAATTAAAGCGTTTGTAAAGGAATTTTTTTCCCCCTTAAACCTCCCTGGCGATATAATTCTGTCTGGAATTACGTACCAAAAGCGGTACAATTATTTTGCATGAAAATTCTGCGTTTTATACTGTAGGCCTGCAATTCTTAGGAATAACTCACTTAAATTTGTCCAAACCAGAGTCTAGTAGACATCCCGGGTATGATAAAGTTTGAAACACAGAATCATAAAATTATAATATAATAAATAACTATAAATAATTATAATAAATGATAATGTAATTATAATAAAAATTATTCAATAATATAATTAAATCAAAATCACTGAAATTTGCTGAGTTGCAGAATTGTCGCTGTCATTACTTTAATTTTTTATGACGAATTTCCCCACAAATCGCTATCGCTCAATTCTGCAAGTGATTATCATTTATTATCGCTGTTTTCTAGCTGCTCTAAAACCATTTTTGACATAAAGGGACACTTTTGGTTGCTATGGACAATCTACAGTTTGCAGGCACAATTTTTTTTTTTTTATTATATAAAAGTGCATGTAGTGCACTGGGCAGACCACTAGGGACAAGGGGGGTGTGTATTTTTACATACAGTACTGTCATCTATAAGATTGCAATATACTGTATGTAATGTGTTTGTTTACATTTTTGAATTTGCCGCCGGTCTCCGCCCCCGTGCGTCGTAACGTCACAGGGAACGGAGATCGGCGGCGCGCGGGCACTGTGTGAATCGAATGGAGGACGCGGCTCGCTCACACAGTGAGTATGCATTGCTGGATCCAGGGACAAGGTAAGTACAGTAATACCCTGCCTGGAAAAGGTAAGCCAGCGCGCGCTGCAAACTCTGCACATCCACCCCGAGCGTGACTCAGGGTTACCGATTTTTGCATTGAAAATCCACCCTGTGTCACGCTCGGGTTTACCGCTAAGGGGGTCAAAACAACAAACATGTTATATTTACCTCCACTGTGCAGTTCGTTTTGCACAGAGTGGCCCCGAACCTGGTCTTCTGGGGTCCCTCAGTCTCTGGTCCTCCCTGCAAGTACTGACCACAGTCATGTGAGAGAGCTCGCATGGTGGTGAGTAATTGCGGGCCGCGCTCCTGTGATACAGCCATAGCCGCTCACTGTATCACTTGGCCCCGCCCCTTGGCGCGCCGCGTCACTGGATGTGATTGACAGCAGCGCCAGCCAGTGGCTGCGCTTCTCTCAATCCATCCGCTCTAGCCATTCAGCGGCCAGGCTGAGCGGTGAAGAGGATCTCGGGACCGTGTGGCACTTCCGAGGGGTCAGGTAAGTATAACGGGGGCTCGGGGGGGAAGGGGGCATAGATTGCATTAAGGTGAAAAATATTTTTTCTTTACAACTCCTTTAAGTGAATAAATGGGGAGGGGGGAAAAATTTATAAAACATGTGATACACACGATCAGGATTTCCAACGGGAAAAAGTCAGTCGGAAGACCTGATGGGAAAATTGAGAACCAGCTCTCAATCTAATTCTGTCGGAATTCCCAACACAAAAAGTCTGATGGAGCATACACACTGTTGGAATTCCCGATAGAAAAAGTCAGACGGGAGCTTTTGGTCGGGAATTCCGACCGTGTGTATTCTGTCGTAATTCCCTGATTGGCTCCTGTGCCCCAAGTGCCCTAGGGCTCTTCCCATCCTGGCTTATAACTGGGCCCTCAGGCTGTAGTCGGCTTCCAGGAAACTTATCCAAGGAACGCACCCCCCGTGCGTTCCTTGGATAAGACTGACAGGTGTCTCAGCCAATCAGGTTCACCGGTTCTGGTTACCGGTAATCTGATTGGCTGAAGCGTCATCGAGGGCAGGAGAAGACATCGAGGGACGTGGAAGGAGGATGGCTGACCCCCAGAAAGGTAAGTGCCGGGCGGGGGGCATTTTACAGGGCACAGCTGCGACAATGGGCACAGTGGCATCAATGAGCACAGTGGCGACAATTAAAGGGCACAGTGGCATCAATGTACACAGTGGCGACAATGGGCACAGTGGTGACAATTAAAGGGCACAGTGGCGACAATTAAAGGGCACAGTGGCATCAGTTGGCACAGTGGCGACAATTAAAGGGCACAGTGGTGACAATTATAGGGTACAGTGGCGACAATTGATGGGCACAGTGGCTGCTTTTGATGGCATGGCACAGTGGTGACAATTGATGGCACAGTGACTGCGTTTGATGGCATGGCACAGTGGTGACAATTGATGGCACAGTGGCTGCGTTTGATGGCATGACACAGTGGTGACGATTGGCACAGTGGTGACAATTGATGGCACGGTGGCTGCGTTTGATGGCATGGCACAGTGGTGACAATTGAGGGCACAGTGGCTGCATTTGATGGCACAGCGGTGACAATTAAAGGGAACAGTGGTGATAATCGGCACAGTGGTGACAATTAAAGGGCACAGTGGTGACAATCGGCACCGTGGTGACAATTGAGGGCACAGTGGCTGCATTTGATGGGCACAGTGAGGCTGCAATTGTTTTTTTTTTTCCATTTGCGCCCCCCCAAAAATGTTGAGCACCAGTCGCCACTGGTCGGGTCAGTTGGGGGAAGAACATAGAATGGGCGCCAAATATTCAATACACATTAAGCCTATCCATAAGACGAGTCTTACAGGGGGGGGGGGGGGGGGGGGGGCTCTTGCTTATAACAATGAATCTTTCTCTTCTTCTGCCACTAAAGCGATTGAAGCTCAGCAGAAAACTTGCTCACAACATTTGATTAAAGAATCCGGGAAATCCTCTCTGCCAGCAATTTGGTGGAACAGATGTCGACATTCACTGGGACGAGGCGCGCAATCCGCCCTACATACTGCTCCAGGAGAGGAGCCCATTGATCCCGATTCTTCTTCACAATGAGAGAGGAAGGAATCTCTCAGCACCGCAAACTGAAAACAATATTTACTTCATTTTTCATATTCAGATTCAGAACGCAGTGGAGTAAAGCGGGTAACGAGCGTTTTGCAATACCAGCTTTTTTTTTTTTTTTAAATCCTGACTCGGTTTGAAAGCGTTGTCTCACAAAACAAGCAGGATTTAAGCCAAAGCAGTGTGCAGTACTGCGTTTGCCCAGAGGTGGGGGGGGGGCGCCGGAGCCGAGCAGAGCCGAGTGGAGCCATTCGGAAAAGCTTGGAAAACCTTGAAAATACAAATGTCTTAAGCCTTTCCGAGTTCACCCGAGCTGGCCTTTTCGGGTGTTTGCGAGGATCTCTAGCACCCCCACCTCTGGCCACATGCAGTATTGCATGCCATTGAAGTCAATGCGGAACAAATTATTTTAGTTTCCATTGACTTCTATGGGGAAACTCGCTTTGATATGCAAGTGCTTTGGATTACGAACATTCTCCTGGAACGGATTATAATCGTAATCCGAGGTTACACTGTACTTTAATATTCGTGGGAAACTCCCCATCCATTCATGTCTCCATCCAGTGGAGGCTGGTGGTTTTTTTTTGGGGGGGGGGGGGTGGCAAACAATCTTACCCCACTGACATCTACCCCCCTCTTTCGTCCGGCCAGGTCACAGAGGACACGGGCAGAGCGGCACCCGCCCACAGTCCGGGCCCCGCACTTACCCCATGTCTCGGGCAGTGCCAGCTTCTCTCCAGGGCTGCTTGTTGGCTCAGTTGCCGTCTTCTCCCTCCTCTCCTCCATTTGTCTCCTCCCAACTCCTCCAGTTGGCCAATCTAATTGGATCTTCTTTCGGCCATTTGAGTGACGGGTCCCGCTTCCTGATTGGTCGGGAGGGCATTCAGTGTTACAATAGCGAATATTCATTGTAACACAACTGGTTGGGCTCAGAGCGCAATGCTCTGCACCCCGAGACCACCCTTTTTTTTTTAGCCAATTAGAGCCTCTGTCTGTAATCACGTGCTTCAAAGAAACCCCCTCCCATTGGAATCCATGGATCCGGTGCGCCTGCATGATCAGGGGGCCGGACGCATGGCTAATTTAAAGAATGTTTTTTTTTTTTTACTAAAAAAAACCCTGTCCAAAATATACTGACCATGACCCTTACTTGGCCCAAACACTAGCCCTGGCACTGATCCTGATCTAGGTATTTTTCTTTATTATGTTTGTATTATTATTATTATTTTCTCTCTGCAAGGAGAGATAGCGATACAATGCATCTTTGCTGGCCATTCACAGAGAGAGAAACACAGGGGCGAGATGAACAGTGATTCATTACTGTCATAATCAGTCATCAGGTGACCCGCAATCAAGAGTTCCGAGTCAGGGCCTGCATCCCTTTAGACCTGATTTCACTTTGGGAGTATCTCTCCAAAAATGACATTTGTGTTGCAGGGGATGCCCAAAATCGGACTTGTATCTTCATGCAGACTTCTGGGAAAATCAGTGAGCCAATCACACAAGCAGGCAATGACATTAGTTGGGGGTGGGGTCTGTATACCATCTGTGTACAGAGCGCCTCCAGGTGGCCGTATTGCATTATTAACATCCAATTACAATATGACTTTGTGGAGCAATTATATGCTATATATATATATTTTTTTTTTTTTTCTATTTGCAATTTTTTTCTCCACGAAAGTGGAGTTACCCTTTAAGCAGCGTTATGTATTGGTTGGAACAAGCAAACTGCTTGTATTTTTTCACTGGGAAGAACAGGATTTTGCATTTCCCCACGTGGCGAGGAATCATGATCTGACTTCTGTAGGACTGAGAAGAAGTCCCCCCCCCCCCCCCCGGTTAGAGCAGCGCTGTGAAATTCTGCCAGTGCAAAGCATCTTGGGAAGCCGTCAACCTGTGCGCCATGCGTCCGGTCGTCCGGTCATCCAGTCACTCTGTGAGCCGGAGAAGTGATTGGTGTCTTCCCCCAAGAGATTCTGCAGCAGCTTGTGACGCTGTCAGAGAACTGACCCCAAGCGGTGACCTTGATCATTAAAATAAAAAGCAACCTTGTCCACCGTCAGCCACTAGAGGACGCCGGAGGCAGCCTACCCCTCTTCATTAGGAGCAAACATGGTGCAACCAGAACACGGAAATAAAGTCCAATTAAACATTCCAGGAACCTGCTTCTTCCGAGAAGAACCTCCAGGGGCCACGAGCCTTCTGTAACCTTATGAAATCTAAGCAAACAATGCAGAGGAAGTTCCATAATATAAAATAAAATGTGACGGCACACAGATTACAAGTCATGAGTAGGATGCATTATCAATGGACACATTTGATACATTTTATTAGGAAAGACGAAAGATACATTGTTTTCTTATGGGTATGTCTTTAATTTTTTTAGTTTTGAGTTAGGGTTAGGGTTAGAGGTAGGGTTGGGGTAGGATTAGGGTTAGTTGTAGGGTTAGGGTTAACAGGTAGGGGTAGGGTTAGTGTTAGGGTAGGGTTAAGGGTTAGGCCGCGTACACACGAGCAGACAGATTTGTTCAAATCGGTCAGGCCGACCGATTTGAACAAATCTGTCTGCTGGGGACATATTGGTTTGATCGTGTACACACGATCAAACCAAAATCCCCGCCGCCAGACGGCGCGGTGACGTGGCGGTGACGTTGACGCCGCCACGTCACCGCACCAGGAAGTAAAACACTTTCGCGCATGCGTCGAAACCATTCGGCGCGTGTGCGAGAAGACATGTCTGCTGGTTAGCGTACTAACCAGCAGACATGTCGGGCGGACGAGTTCCCAGCCGACAGATTTCAAAGCATGCTTTGAAATCTGTCGGGTGGCCAAATCCGTCTGTTAGCCCGTAGACACGGTCCAATCTGTCTGCTGGGACGGTCGGGCCGACCGTTTCCAGCAGATAGATTTGATCGTGTGTACGCGGCCTTAGTGTTAGGGGTAGTGTTAGGGTTAAGGGATAGGGTTAGGATTAGTTTTAGGGGTAGGGATAGGGTTAGGGTTAATGATTAGGGGTAGGGTTAAGGGTTAGGGTTAAAGGTAGGGTTAGGGGTAGGGTTAGAGTTGTGGGTAGGGTTAGGGGTTAGGGGTGGTGTTAGGGTTAAGGGTTAGTGTTAAGGAGAAGGGTTAGGTGTCGGGTTAAGGATGGGGTTAAGGGGAGGGGTTAGGGTTAGGGTTAAGGTAAATGTTAGGGGTAGGGTTAGGTGTAGAGGTAGGGTTATGGGTTAGGGTAAAGGGTCAGGGGTAGGGTTAGGGGTAGGGCTAGGGTTAGTGGTTGGGTTAGGGGTGGGGTTAGTGTTAAGGGGAGGGAGGGGTTATGGTTAGGGTTAGGGTTATGGGTTACGGGTAGGGTTAAGGGGTAAAGTTAAAGTTAGGGGATAGGGGTAGGGTTAAGGGTTGGGGGTAGGGGTGGGTTTAGGTGTAGAGTTAGGGGTAGCGTTAGGGGTTAAGGGTTAGGGTTAGTGTTAGGGGTAGAGTAATGGGTAGAATTATGGGTTAGGGGTTGGGTTATGGTTAGCGGGTAGATGGAGGGTTAGGGTTAAGGGGTAGGGTTAAGGGTTAGTTAAAGGTAGGGTTAGAGTTAAAGGTAGGGTTAGAGTTAGGGTTAGGGGTATGGGTTTGGGTTAAGGGTAGGGTTAGGAGTAGGGTTAGGGTAAGTGTTAGGAGTAGGGTCATGGGTTAGGGGTAGGTTTAGGAGTAGGGTTAGGGGTAGGGTTAGGGGTAGGGGTTAGTGGTAGGGGTTAGGGTTAGTGGTTGAGTTAGGGTTAGGGATGGGTTAGGGTTAAGGGTTAGTGTAGGGGTAGGGTTAGGGGTACGGTTAAGGTGTTAAGTTAGAGTTAGGGGTTAGAGGTAGGAGTAGGGTTAAAATTGTGGGTTAGGGGTAGGGTTAAGGGTTGTGGTTAGGTTTAGGGGTAGGGTTAGAATAAGGGTTAAGGTTTAGGGGTAGGGTTTGAGGTAGGGTTAGGTGTTAGGCCTCGTACACACGAGGCAATAGATTTGTTCAAAACGGTCTGTCCGACCGATTTGAACAAATCTGTCTGTTTGGATTTTGGTTTGCTCGCGTGTACACACGAGCAAACCAAAATCCCCGCCAGCAGACGGCGCGCTGACGTGTCGGTGACGTTGACCCCGCCACGTCACCGCACCAGGAAGTAAAACACTTCCACGCATGCGCCGAATCCATTCGGCGCCGGTGCGAGACGACATGTCTGCTGGTAAGTGTACTAACCAGCAGACATGTCGGGCGGACGGGTTCCCACCCGATAGATTTCAAAGCATGCTTTGAAATCTGTCGGGTGGCCAAATCCGTCGGCTCGCCCGTACACACGATCGAATCTGTCTGCTGGGACGGTCTAGCAGACCGTTTCCAGCAGACAGATTTGATCGTGTGTACGCGGCCTTAGAGTTAAGGGTTAGGGTTAGGGTTAGGGGTAGAGTTAGGGTTAGGGTTAGCGGTTAGGGTTAGTGGTTAGGGTTAGGGGTCAGGGTTAGGAGTTAGTGTTAGGGGTAGGTTTAGGGTTTCGGTTAGGGTTTAGGGGTAGGGTTAAGGGTATGTTTAGCATTGGGGTTAGGATTAGGGGTTGAGTTAGGGTTAATGGTTGTTTTTAAGGGTTAGGGGTTAGGGTTAGGGTTTGGGGTTAGGTTAAGGGTAGGGTTAGGGGTTAGAGTTAGGGTTTGGGGTAGGGTTAAGGGTTAGGGTTAGGGTTAGACATTAGGGTAGGGTTAGGGGTAGGGTTGAGGGTTAAGGGTTAGGGGTAGGGTTAGACATTAGGGTAGGGTTAGGGGTTAAGGATTAAAGGGTAAGTTAGGGGTAATGCTGAGACTTTAGCTTGGTAACCTAAGCCAAAAGCGCTTGTGATCTCTCGTAATAGGAGAGGATTTGGAGTCGGTAAGTGGCAGTGTGTGTAGAGGGTGACCTGGAGCCCAGGGTTGGGCTTTTAGGGTGCTTGATTTAGGCGGTCAGCTGAGTTGCATATGGCAGCCCTTGGTAGGACTCTGTGTCCTTATCTTTGTACCACCTTTGATGGGGTGACCTGGAGCCCAGGGTTGGACTTTAAGGATGCTTGGCTTAGGAGGTCAGCCGAGTTGCATATGGCGGCCTTGTGTGGGACTCGTGTGTCCTTATCTTTGTAGAACCTTTGATGGATCCCCGTGATTTGGAAGACAATGAACCCATAAATAAAGTCACCTCCGAGCATCCAGAGGTCACATGTTTTGTTGCGGCGTGTTTATTGCGTCCATTAGTATCCCTCGCTGTATCGCGCTCCCGGAAAATGCCGTATTCCCTTCGCCCGATGAAGACGGATGAGTCATCACTGCGAGAAACAGATGTGTGCAATTTCCTACCTCGGATTATCAGCTCTTCCCATGTAAATACTTCTCATTATAAGCGCCCTTCCATCGGACTCGTGGGAAATAAGATTAACCAATTCAGCATCCTGAAGGATTATACTCGTCTCTTCTCACTCAATACCCTTCTCCTCCCGGCAGGACCTCCTAAATCTGCTTTCATGAAAATCCATAGAAATAAAGTGTTTGCAAAAAACCTTCCTAAACACAACAACCCGTTCTCGCCGCCAACAGAGGTAATAGTCAGATGTTTCTGCTTTCATTTTTGCATCAGCTCTTAGCCAGAGGCAGCTCTAGGCTTTGAGAGGCCTTAGGCAAAATTTTGACATGAGGCTCCGCCCACTCACATCTCCAAAGTGAGAAAAAAAATTCAAGCAAGAAAAATGGCTGCAGAAAGATGCAGCGGCGGCCCTTTAATTAGGAAAATTAGGCGGTCGCCTAAAGCCTCGCACTCACAGGGGCCCTCGCAGCCCGCCTAATTTGCCTGTGATTAATCACCAGGATGGCGTGCCACCTTCTCTGTCGCTGCCCTTGTGATTTCTGTTCCCTGCTGTCACCTTGCTGGGTCCCAGATGTTATATTGGCTGCATATGTCTGATGGGTGAGGAGGGCGCCCTATTATGACGTCACACCCGGGTACCCGGAAGCAGACAAAGCAGCGATCGCGGCTGTGAGCATGAGATTGGTGAATTTTTATCTCGAGTTTATACTTGCCAGCCTGGAGGAGAGATGTGGGGGGAGGGGGAGGTCTTATTGACCTCCCACCTCTCCATAAGGAGGACCTGTCACACACTATTCCTATCACAAAGGATGTTTACATTCCTTGTAATAGGAATAAAAGTGATCAAAAAAAAAAATGTAAAAAAAAGTGTAAAAATAAAAAAATTGAAGTGCAATAAAAAAATAAAAAAAGATTTAAAACGCCCCTGTCCCCGGTAGCTCGCACTCAGAAGTGAACACACACGCAAGTCCCGCCCACATATGTAAACGTCGTTCAAATCACACATGTGAGGTATTGCCGCGTGCGTTAGAGCGAGAGAAATAATTCTAGCACTAGACCTCCTCTATAACTCTAAATTGGTAACCTGTAAAAAAAAATAAGCGTCGCCTATAAAGGTTTTAAGTACAGAGGTTTGGCGCCATTCCATGAGTGTGCACAATTTTAAAGCATGACATGTTAGGTATCTATTTACTCGGCGTAACTTCATCGTTCACAATATAAAACAAAAACGCGGTATCAGTGTTGCCAACCGTTTGTATATTTACGGACAGTTTGTAAAAACGGGCACTTTTTTTCCCGTTCATAAATGTCCGTATTTGAGGGAATGTGCCAGTAAAAATAGCCGAGATCGATTCAGCTTGGAACTGCGCATGGTGATTGGAGGCAGGGGGTGATTGGAGGCAGGGAGTGATGGTGGCTGCGGTGGCACCGCAGAGAGGGATGGAGGCAAGGGGCAATGGAGGCAGAAGGTGTTAGTGGCAGGGGGTGATTGGAGGCAGTGGGTGTTGGTGGCACCGCAGAGGGTGGGGGATGGAGACAGGGGTTGTTGGTGGCACTGCAGAGGGGGATGGAGGCAGGGGACGATGGAGGCAAGGTGAGATTGGAGGCAGGGGGCCTGGGGGAGATTGGAGGCAGGGGGAGATTTAGGCACCCCAGAGGGGGGTGAAGGCAGGGGGTGTTGGTGGCAGAGGGGGTGAATGCAGGGGGTGTTGGTGGCAGAGGGGGGTGAAGGCAGGGGGAGGGGGTGTTGGTGGCAGAGGGGGTGAAGGCAGGGGTGTTGGTGGCAGAGGGGGGTGAAGGCAGGGGGTGTTGGTGGCAGAGGGGGGGTGAAGGCAGGGGTGTTGGTGGCAGAGGGGGAATAAGGCAGGGGGTGTTGGTGGCAGAGGGTGATGGAGGCAGGGGGTGTTGGTGGCAGAGACGGTGAAGGCAGGGGGTGTTGGTGGCAGAGGGGGATGGAGGCAGGGGGTGTTGGTGGCAGAGGGGGATGAAAGCAGGGGGTGTTGGTGGCAGAGGGGGATGGAGGCAGGGGGTGTTGGTGGCAGAGGGGGATGGAGGCAGGGGGTGTTGGTGGCAGAGACGGGTGAAGGCAGGGGGTGTTGGTGGCAGAGGGGGGTGAAGGCAGGGGGTGTTGGTGGCAGAGGGGGGTGAAGGCAGGGGGTGTTGGTGGCAGAGGGGGGGTGAAGGCAGGGGGTGTTGGTGGCAGAGGGGGATGGAGGCAGGGGGTGTTGGTGGCAGAGGGGGGTGAAGGCAGGGGGTGTTGGTGGCAGAGGGGGGTGAAGGCAGGGGGTGTTGGTGGCAGAAGGGGGTGAAGGCAGGGGGTGTTGGTGGCAGAGGGGGGTGAAGGCAGGGGGTGTTGGTGGCAGAGGGGGATGGAGGCAGGGGGTGTTGGTGGCAGAGGGGGGTGAAGGCAGGGGGTGTTGGTGGCAGAGGGGATGTGAAGGCAGGGGGTGTTGGTGGCAGAGGGGGATGGAGGCAGGGGGTGTTGGTGGCAGAGGGGGGTGAAGGCAGGGGGTGTTGGTGGCAGAGGGGGATGGAGGCAGGGGGTGTTGGTGGCAGAGGGGGATGGAAGGCAGGGGGTGTTGGTGGCAGAGGGGGGTGAAGGCAGGGGGTGTTGGTGGCAGAGGGGGGTGAGGCAGGGGGTGTTGGTGGCAGAAGGGGGTGAAGGCAGGGGGTGTTGGTGGCAGAGGGGGGGTGAAGGCAGGGGGTGTTGGTGGCAGAGGGGGGTGAAGGCAGGGGGTGTTGGTGGCAGAGGGGGGTGAAGGCAGGGGGTGTTGGTGGCAAAGGGGGGTGAAGGCAGGGGGTGTTGGTGGCAGAGGGGGATGAAGGCAGGGGGTGTTGGTGGCAGAGGGGGATGGAGGCAGGGGGTGTTGGTGGCAGAGGGGGGATGGAGGCAGGGGGTGTTGGTGGCAGAGGGGGATGGAGGCAGGGGGTGTTGGTGGCAGAGGGGGGTGAAGGCAGGGGGTGTTGGTGGCAGAGGGGGATGGAAGGCAGGGGGTGTTGGTGGCAGAGGGGGATGGAGGCAGGGGGTGTTGGTGGCAGAGGGGGGTGAAGGCAGGGGGTGTTGGTGGCAGAGGGGGGTGAAGGCAGGGGGTGTTGGTGGCAGAAGGGGGTGAAGGCAGGGGGTGTTGGTGGCAGAGGGGGGTGAAGGCAGGGGGTGTTGGTGGCAGAGGGGGGTGAAGGCAGGGGGTGTTGGTGGCAAAGGAGGGTGAAGGCAGGGGGTGTTGGTGGCAGAGGGGGATGGAGGCAGGGGGTGTTGGTGGCAGAGGGGGGTGAAGGCAGGGGGTGTTGGTGGCAGAAGGGGGTGAAGGCAGGGGGTGTTGGTGGCAGAGGGGGGTGAAGGCAGGGGGTGTTGGTGGCAGAAGGGGGTGAAGGCAGGGGGTGTTGGTGGCAGAGGGGGTGAAGGCAGGGGGTGTTGGTGGCAGAAGGGGGTGAAGGCAGGGGGTGTTGGTGGCAGAGGGGGTGAAGGCAGGGGGTGTTGGTGGCAAAGGAGGGTGAATGCAGGGGGTGTTGGTGGCAGAGGGGGATGGAGGCAGGGGGTGTTGGTGGCAGAGGGGGGTGAAGGCAGGGGGTGTTGGTGGCAGAGGGGGATGGAGGCAGGGGTGTTGGTGGCAGAAGGGGGTGAAGGCAGGGGGTGTTGGTGGCAGAGGGGGGTGAAGGCAGGGGGTGTTGGTGGCAGAAGGGGTGAAGGCAGGGGGTGTTGGTGGCAGAGGGGGGTGAAGGCAGGGGGTGTTGGTGGCAAAGGAGGGTGAATGCAGGGGGTGTTGGTGGCAGAGGGGGATGGAGGCAGGGGGTGTTGGTGGCAGAGGGGGGTGAAGGCAGGGGGTGTTGGTGGCAGAGGGGGATGGAGGCAGGGGGTGATGTGACTAAATAATTTGCCCTTATTATATCGAAAATAACAAAAATATGTTTTTTTACCTTAATATCTCCCTTACATCACATTGCTATTTGCCCAGCGTACTTATTTGCGGCCTAAATACTGAAATTTGCACCTAAAAATTTAATTTATTAGCTTTTGTGAAATGCCAGTAAAAATGTGGCTGCGCCAGTAAATTTCGGGTGTCGCGCCAGTAAATTTCAATCTGGTAGGTTGGCACCACCGCGCGGCATGGAAGTGGTTAATTTTTCGCGCATTCGATGTCCGCAGGCCCAGCTAAGTAGACGGCGTAACGAAGAGTGTTAATGCAACGAAACGGATCGATAACCTAAATCCGAAGACGCGGCAGCAATTTACTGGCCGGTAAATCCCCTCGCAGGTTTCGCCTTAATTGAAGCCTTCCTGTCGGCGCTCACGGACACGGCGAGATGGATTTTCTGTCTCTGTTAAACGGGGCGAGAAGTGAAGCCACTTGACATTGCGCTGTCACACTTCTTGTCTGATAAACTCATTACCAGTTGCTAAGTGAATCTGCTGTGTGTACAATGCCTCCGGTGTAATGGGGAGAACTAGACCGCCGCCCTTCGCCGCCTTTATCTCTTCCTGACCATCAATCCTCCCCTGGTGCCCTTCCTTCCCTCCCACTGTTTACGTGTCATCTTCAATGGGCACACTTCTACACCAGCCTTTGTGGCAGTTGGCATTGTGCGGCACATTGTCTGGTCTGGTGCTTCTCACTCGTCTTCATCAGCACAAGAGCACTGCAAGGGTTTTACATTCGTCAAATGGTTTGTTTTAAAAAAACAAAAAACAAACATGTCATAGGGAAGAGGGGATTGGGGATTATTGCGGTGCCAAGGCAACCCAATTAAAAGTAAATGATTTTTTTTTTTACAATATATACTGTATCAAACAAATCACATGAAAACAAGGGAGCAAGTAAGGGGCCCAGATGGTAAAGGCCTGTTATGGTGACAGGTCCAGTCTTTCCAACATGTTTCGCCAAAACATTGGCTTCTTCAGGGTGTCATGGAGATAAGGCTGTACGCAGAGCACACAGCCAAATCTTGTGTCTCTAATAATAATAATAATAACACATTTTGTCTTAATAATCTAGAGACATGTCTCTCTTTGATAGAGGATTGGATGACAAAGAGTTATCTTAAACTCAACGGAGCGAAACAGAACTTCTTCTGTTTCACGCCAAACGCAGGAATCAACTTTCAACAGCGTGGACCCCCCCACCTATTTTAGGCAAATTCATCACCCCTAGCGCCAAAGTCAAAAGCCTAGGGGTCATTTTTGACTCCTTTATGACAATGGACGCACAAATAGGGTCAGTAGTCAGCGGATCTCACCATCTGCTGCGCCTACTACGCAGACTCACTCCGTTCATCCCTAAAGAAGACTTAGCGGTCGTGGTGGGAGCTATTGTAAACTCCAGGCTGGATTATGCAAATGCCCTTTACCTCGGCCTCCCCAAGTACCAAATCGCCCGTCTGCAAGTCGTTCAGAATACGGCCGCCAGACTGGTGACTGGGAAAAAACCCTGGGAATCCATCTCACCTTCACTGAGAGCCCTTCATTGGCTGCCAGTTAAAGACAGAATTGCTTTTAAAGCTCTCTGTCTTACTCATAGATGTGTCCATGGGAATGCCCCCATTTATTTATGCGAAATAATAAAAGCGCATAATCCCAATCGCGTTTTGCGATCCACGAATCAGAACCTGCTCCAGGTTCCGAAAGCCAACTTCAAGTCCAAAGGAGAAAGAAGATTTGCGGTCCAAGGTCCCAGACTATGGAACGCTTTACCAACCAGTATTCGGTTGGAGGAGAACCACCTAGCATTTAGAAAAAAGGTCAAGACTCTTCTCTTTTGATATCAAAGGAGACAGGAACAACAAGCGCCCAGAGGCGATTCAGTTCGCATGTGCCGCGCTATACAAGTTCTCATTCATTCATTCATTCATTCAATAATATAATGCATCTTAGCTGAAAGTCCACTCACCAATCATTCGCTTTCCCATTCATTCAAGTAAAGAGACATCACCAGCGTGCTATGTTCTTCAGCATCCCAGCGTGACTGCCTGGGCGTCCTTTGTGTCGCTCTTTTTATTAAAATCCCCACAGGAAGTGATGTCACTGTAACGGTCACCACCGTTTACGATTTCCATTCCACCAACCCAAGACAGCTTATCCAACACTTCACAATCCGGCAGACACGACCCATTGCATTTCCCAGAATAACCGAGGCACAAGCTCTGGTTCTGGTTCCAAAATGAATGAAAACTTGAATGGTACACTCAGCTGGTTATATACAGTTTTAGAAGCCAAGTGAACAATGAATCAACTCCACCCACCACATTACACAAGACACTTCAATACATACTCTCTTCGACAATGACATTCAGATGAGTTAATTATTAGTCATCCCCCATACGTCTCGACTCCGTGATAATCTATTCACTGCTATATACAGGCGTACCCCACTTTTAAGTACACAATGGGACCAAAGCATGTATGTAAAATGAAAATGTACCTAAAGTGAAACAATACCTTTTTTAACTTCTAGGGTGTAGTGGGGGGTCAGGGGCTGTAGTTAAGGTCTCAGGGGCTGTAGTGGGGGTGTCAGGGGCACACTGGAACAGGGTGGGCCATGCTCTCTGAGCTTCAGCTTCTTCTCCTGTGGCTGCAAAATGTCTGTACAGTACTTGTAAGGCACTTTACATACACTCGCAGGTATGTCCTTACTCGCAAGTGTATGTAAAGTGAGTGTACTTAAAGCGGGGTATGCCTGTAATGCACATTCCTTTGTAGACGTAATTGACATGCTAATCCACTACACCTGAAAAGAGACGTCTGACCTTTAGACTGCTAACTCACAACACCTCTATCATCAATAGTATCTTCACACCAAACAGTGTCATTAGCACACACGATGAAATATCTAGGAGCAAACTCAATTAACACCTCAAAAGCATGTGTCCCCACATTGAATGAAAACACTCCATTAACCTGTTGGAGTCAGACTTTACCAACTTGTAATATTTCAAGATATCCTGCAATACATAAAATTATCAGTAATGTCCCATCCCATGTAATCTGAGATATCATTTCTCAGTCATCCTATGCCCCTAAGGGACATAGGATGACCCTAGACCCAAGAGTCATTGGTGAAGCTGGCACAGGAGTACCCCGCATCCTTTAAAAGTCTCAGAGTATCACGGGTCATTCCGTTACAGTCACCATCACTAAAAAAGTTACCAACAGGTAGTGATGTCACAGCATGTCACCTTCACGCAGGAATATAACCATATAAAGACACCCCTCTAACAGGATGTCCAATACAATACAAAACAATACAATTGTATGGACAACATGGACGCCACCTCTGGTCATAACGATCCAAGACTCCAGTTTTACTGCTGATAGGAAAAATTCAGCCACAGTGCCCCCCTGTGGTGGGATGACTATTGCACAACATAACAAAGAACCAGAACTTGCATACATTTTGTAAAGAAAGTTGATCTGGAGTCATGCACTGCGGACTTGTGAAGCCCGGCAAGTCTACCGATCGCTCAGCAAATCAGTGAGAAGAATATCCCTTAGATTGGTAGTCATAGGGGCCCTATTAGAATGCCAGGACTGTTGCTGGAGCCCGCCTTTGAAAAACGTCTAAATGTCTCCTATCGGAAGGCTGTTATTTATTTCTGTGTTGTCCTAATCTCTCATTGTTCAGCTGGCGCTCAGTAGTGTTCCTCCATTCCGCCCGGCTTCCCACTCCCCCCCCCCCCCCCCCCCCCGCTTCTCTTATGTCTTTTATTGTCACCCATATTCCTCATGCTGATTTGTTACTCCTTATTGGGGATGATTTGCAGAACAGAAGAATAAATTGAGCAGAATTGTCCTGTAAATCCTTTCCAGCTCAGACAAAAAGGATGTGACTGAGCTTTGCAGATGAGGATCCTGTATACAATGAAGAGAGAACTCCAGCAATGTATATGCTGCATATATATATATATATATATATATATATATATTGTGACAGTACAGTTCCCTGCATTTGATGGGCACAGTGGCTGCGTTTTAAGGGCACAGTGGCTGCGTTTGATGGCACAGTAGCGGTGTTTGGCACAGAGTGTGTGTTTGATGGGCACAGTGTCAGGCGGCCTACACACGATCGGATATATCCGATGAAAACGGTCCGCGGACCATTTCCATCGGATATGTCCGATCGGGAGTTTGATCCGATGGCGTGTACACACCATCGGATCAAATTCCCCGCCGCCGGACGGCGCGGTGACGTAGTGGTGACGCGGCGGTGACGTTGACGCCGCCGCGTCACCGCCACGTCACCGCACCAGGAAGTAAAACACTTCCGCGCATGCGCCGAATCCATTCGGCAGCGGCGCGGCGGCGGTGGGGGCCGACATGTCTGCTGGTAAGTGTACTAACCAGCAGACATGTCGGGCGGACAGATTCCCACCGGATAGATTTCAAAGCATGCTTTGAAATCTGTCGGGTGGAGAAATCTGTCCGCTAGCCCATACACACGAGCGGAGATGTCTGCTGAAACGGTCCATCGGACCGTTTTCAGCGGACATATCCCCTCGTGTGTACGCGGCCTCAGTGTTTGGCGCAGTGTCTGCGTTTGATGGCACAGTGTCTGCATTTTAGGGGCACAGGGTCTGCATGTTAGGGGCACAGTGTCTGCGTTTGATGGGCACAGTGTCTGCATTTTAAGGGCACAGTGTCTGCATTTTAAGGGCACAGTGGCTGTGTTTGATGGCACAGTGGCTGCGTTTGATGGCACAGTGGCTGCGTTTTAAGGGCACAGTGGCTGCGTTTGATGGCACAGTGGCTGTATTTTAAGGGCACAGTGGCTGTGTTTGATGGCACAATGGCTGTGTTTTATGGGCACAGTGGCTGCGTTTGATGGCACAGTGGCTGCGCTTGATGGCACAGTGGCTGCGTTTGATGGGCACAGTAGCGGTGTTTGGCACATAGTCTGTGTTTGATGGGCACAGTGTCTGCGTTTGATGGGCAGAGTGTCTGCGTTTGATGGGCACAGTGTCTGCGTTTGATGGGCACAGTGAGGCTGCATTTGATGGGCACAGTGAGGCTGCAATTGATGGGTGATATTTTTTCAGAATTTGCACCCCCCCCCCCAAAAAATTGGACCACAGCCGCCACTGCGGTCCGTACTATGGAACCTGTAGATGATTCGGTTCTCAAACAGCCCAAACCCAACTTTCCCAGCCTCTCCTTTTACCTCCCTAGCGTCCCGCCCCCCCCCCCCCCCCCCGCTGTCTCTCGGAGACAAAGTGCAGACCCCGGGTGAAAGTAGCACATGGATATAAATAGTCAGAGATGTTTTATGCATCAGGACCTCTATGTTCTCACTTGTGCCGCGGCTTCCTCTGTGGACCTCCATAATGTAACATGATTAGCCGCTGCTAATATGTATTTCTGCCTCAGCAAATGTGGGTCAATTAGTGTCGGTGACTGTGATTGATGTCCGGGGCGGGGGCGCGGGCTGGTCGTGATCTCCAGCGCCAAGGCTATGCCGTGCGCCAAGGCACAGTTACCGAGCCATCTTTTTAGGAAACAGGAAAATTGAAGGCTTAAGTGTTTAATTTTGTCAATTATGGTGACCTGTCAGAACCGGTTAGTATCTACATCGCTGCTTAGCGGCGGCGGCGGCGATACGCGGTGCGATAACGAAGTCTGATGCTCCATTTCCGTATTAATTGTGCCATGTAATGGTTAAAATAAAAAAAGCTTCCGAGGCATCAGAAGGGCTTGTAGATTATCCAGCCTGTTGGAAGGTTTCTGTGGTCTTAACAGGATTGTTCCACTTTCCCCAGAGAGAAAGGAGTCAGCCTGGCATTGTGTGCCCTCGGGGTGTCAGCCTGGCATTGTGTGCTCCCGGGGTGTCAGCCTGGCATTGTGTAACCTCGGGGTGTCAGCTTGGCATTGTGTGCTCTCGGGGTGTCAGCCTGGCATTGTGTACTCTTGGGGTGTCAGCCTGGCATTGTGTGCTTCCGGGGTGTCAGCCTGGCATTGTGTACCCTCGGGGTGTCAGCTTGGCATTGTGTGCTCTCGGGGTGTCAGCCTGGCATTGTGTGCTCCCTGGGTGTCAGCCTGGCATTGTGTGCCCTCAGGGTGTCAGCCTGGCATTGTGTGCTCCCTGGGTGACAGCCTGGCATTGTGTGCCCTCAGGGTGTCAGCCTGGCATTGTGTGCTCTCGGGGTGTCAGCCTGGCATTGTGTGCTCTCAGGGGGTCAGCCTGGCATTGTGTGCCCTCAGGGGGTCAGCCTGGTATTGTGTGCCCTCAGGGGGTCAGCCTGGCATTGTGTGCTCTCGGGGTGTCAGCCTGGCATTGTGTGCTCTCAGGGGGTCAGCCTGGCATTGTGTGCTCTCGGGGTGTCAGCCTGGAATTGTGTGCTCCTGGGGTGTCAGCCTGGCATTGTGTGCTCCTGAGGTAAAAGCCTGGCATTGTGTACCCTCGGGGTATCAGCCCGGCATTGTGTGCCTCATCACAGCAGAGGTTCATCCATCACAGCAGAGGTCCTCCCATCACATTAGAGGTCCCTCCCATCACATTAGAGGTCCCTCCTATCACATCAGAGGTCCTCCATCACATCAGAGGTCCTCCATCACATCAGAGGTCCTCCATCACATCAGAGGTCCCTCCCATCACATCAGAGGTCCCTCCCATCACATCAGAGGTCCTCCATCACATCAGGGGTCCTCCATCACATCAGAGGTCCTCCTATCACATCAGATGTCCCTATCACATCAGAGGTCCCCCCATCACATCAGAGGTCCTCCTATCACATCAGAGGTTCCCCCATCACATCAGAGGTTCCCCCATCACATCAGAGGTCCTCCTATCACATCAGAGGTTCCCCCATCACATCAGAGGTTCCCCCATCACATCAGAGGTCCTCCTATCACATCAGAGGTTCTCCTATCACATCAGAGGTCCCTATCACATCAGAGGTCCCTATCACATCAAAGTTGTTCATGAGATATCTGGCCACCAAGGAACATGCAAGGAACCTGCAAGTTCCTGTGATCACCCTAAAGCTGAGCTCTGAGCCGGAACAAAATTATCTGATTTTCTCATCAGTAGTTCATGAACGGCGGTCCAGACTTTTCCTAGAATTATGTAGAAACCGGCTGTAGATTATGGTGGACTAACCCCCTTCCTACTGCTTGTGTTTCCCTTTCAGGAAGGTCATCAAGAGAATCCCATGTAACACTATGAAGGCGGACGCCACTCTTCCATCGGCCAGAGAAGCCAAGCTCCTCGGCAGCCTTAGGCACCCGTTCATCGTCCGTTTCTATGCCAGCTTCCTGGAGAACGAGGATTTCTGCATTGTGACCGAGTATTGTGAGGTACTGATTACCCTTCGTTCTGGGAAGATGTCCACTTCCTTGCCTTTCCGAATACTGACAGGCAGAAACAATAGACCCGGAGTTAAAGCCTGACCAAGAATCGCATCCATTCCCCACTCCTACATAACTAAAAACACAAGTGGGTTGGTTGCCCTTCAGTCCCTGTCTGGTACAGTCCCGGACCGGTCCACTGCAACCTGCAAAGTCTGATTCATCTTGGCATGTTGATTCCTGGCCCCACGTACTCTCAGAAGTTCCTATAGGACCAATATTATAATGGGCAGTCTTAGCAGTTAATAAGAACATTTGAGAGGAGGATGGTGGAGAGCCAATAGTCAACACTACCAGAAAGTCTCAAACTTTGCAAAATGTACATATTAATGCGGCCGCCATTTTTGCCATTAGAGAGCCTCCTCTGCCAAATAGTCACTCTGGGGGTCAGCTTGTCGTTCAGATGCCATTGAAAACTCTCTCGTTCTGCAGTTTTGTACCTTTCGATGGTCACGGGAACTTCATTGTGAATACTCATATCCTTGTGCATTATTCCATATATATTATATATACTTTTTATACAAGACGTGGTGCTGGAGAGAATATTGAACTGTCTCTTGTCTGTCAGGGTGGAGATCTGGACTATCACCTTCAACAGATGAACGATAGAGGACTGGCGATGGCAGAAGGACACATCATGGAATGGTTCATCCAGTTGTTACTCGGAGTTACCTATCTTCACGAGAGGTGAGGCCCGGGACTGAAGACAACTGCGTTTCCTTTTATCAATTGTACAAATACAGAAGCACAATGAGGGATATTTATGAATGGAAGCCGATAAGGAACCACTAGTTTAGCATTCATGCAATTAATTCAAAAGATATTATTTTAACCATCAAGCAATTATGTAACAGTAGAGCACCCCTTTACATCAGGTGTCCCCAGTAGGGTCCCCATTTACATCCGTGTCCCCAGTAGGGTCCCCATTTACATCAGGTTTCCCCAGATGAGCCCCCTTTTACATCAGGTGTGCCCAGTAGAGCCCCCTTTTTACATCAGGTGTCCTCAATAGAGCCTCCATTTACATCAGATGTCCCCGTTAGAGTCCCCCTTTCCATCAGGTGTCCCGAATAGAGTCCCCCTTTATATCAGGTTTCCTCAATAGAGTCCCCCTTTCCATCAGGTGTCCTCAATATAATTCCCATTTACATCAGGTTTCCTCAGTAGAGTCCCCCTTTACATCAGGTTTCCTCAATAGAGTCCCCCTTTATATCAGGTTTCCTCAATAGAATTCCCATTTACATCAGGTTTCCTCAGTAGAGTCCCCCTTTACATCAGGTTTCCTCAGTAGAGTCCCCCTTTACATCAGGTTTCCTCAATAGAGTCCCCCTTTACATCAGGTTTCCTCAGTAGAGTCCCCCTTTACATCAGATTTCCTCAATAGAGTCCCCCTTTCCATCAGATTTCCTCAATAGAGTCCCCCTTTACATCAGGTTTCCTCAGTAGAGTCCCCCTTTACATCAGGTTTCCTCAATAGAGTCCCCCTTTACATCAGGTTTCCTCAGTAGAGTCCCCCTTTACATCAGATTTCCTCAATAGAGTCCCCCTTTCCATCAGGTGTCCCCAGTAGAGTCCCCATTACATCAGGTGTCCCCAACAGAGTCCCCCTTTCCATCAGGTGTCCTCAATAGAATTCCCATTTACATCAGTTTTCCTCAGTAGAGTCCCCCTTTATATCAGGTTTCCTCAATAGAGTCCCCCTTTACATCAGGTTTCCTCAGTAGAGTCCCCCTTTACATCAGGTTTCCTCAATAGAGTCCCCCTTTACATCAGGTTTCCTCAGTAGAGTCCCCCTTTACATCAGGTTTCCTCAATAGAGTCCCCCTTTACATCAGGTTTCCTCAGTAGAGTCCCCCTTTACATCAGGTTTCCTCAATAGAGTCCCCCTTTACATCAGGTGTCCTCAGTAGAGTCCCCCTTTACATCAGGTTTCCTCAGTAGAGTCCCCCTTTACATCAGATTTCCTCAATAGAGTCCCCCTTTCCATCAGGTGTCCCCAGTAGAGTCCCCATTACATCAGGTGTCCCCAACAGAGTCCCCCTTTCCATCAGGTGTCCTCAATATAATTCCCATTTACATCAGGTTTCCTCAGTAGAGTCCCCCTTTACATCAGGTTTCCTCAATAGAGTCCCCCTTTACATCAGGTGTCCCCCATCAGAGTCCCCCTTTACATCAGATGTCCCCATGTACCCGAGTTGTTGCTCCCCCCTTGTACTGGGAGACCCGTACTTACAATGTCTCCTCCCTCTCTTTGGTCATGTGACAAGTCAGAAGAAGTACACAGTCCGCCTCCTTCCTCAGCGGGGCAGCACTGAGACTGAGGAAGCTCTTTTCCGCCCTATGCAGACTGGATGGAGGAGAAAACCGAATCCTCCCTCCAGCAGCAGCATCGGTCATTGCTCCTTCTGACAGAAGTGACACTACAATCACTCCTGTCAGAAAGGAGCGGGACGAGCAGCCAACTCGGCAGTGCCCCCCATCAACACAGAGCCTGGGGCTATTCCTTCCACTAAGTGAGCAACTTGTATAGCGCTGCAAATGCAAACTAAATCACCTCAAGGAGCTTGACTGACACCAGTAATGGATCATAAATTCTTCCTCTGACACCATTGATGGGGCACTGTTCCTTCCTCTGACACCATTGATGGGGCACTGTTCCTTTCTCTAACACCATTGATGGGGCACTGTTCCTTCCTCTGACACCATTGATGGGGCACTGTTCCTTTCTCTGACACCATTGATGGGGCACTGTTCCTTCCTCTGACACCATTGATGGGGCACTGTTCCTTCCTCTGACACCATTGATGGGGCACTGTTCCTTCCTCTGACACCATTGATGGGGCACTGTTCCTTCCTCTGACACCATTGATGGGGCACTGTTCCTTCCTCTGACACCATTGATGGGGCACTGTTCCTTCCTCTGACACCATTGATGGGGCACTGTTCCTTTCTCTGACACCATTGATGGGGCACTGTTCCTTTCTCTGACACCATTGATGGGGCACTGTTCCTTCCTCTGACACCATTGATGGGGCACTGTTCCTTCCTCTGACACCATTGATGGGGCACTGTTCCTTTCTCTGACACCATTGATGGGATACTGTTCCTTTCTCTGACACCATTGATGGGGCACTGTTCCTTCCTCTGACACCATTGATGGGGCACTGTTCCTTTCTCTGACACCATTGATGGGGCACTATTTCTCAGCTTTCTGTCTTGGCTTTGCTGATGCTTAGTTGCAATCACATCAATGCTCATTTGACAGCCTGGTGGTCTAATGAGGGTTTAACAACATAGGAAGCTGAGGGTTACCTGTCTGGTTACACAGTGTGGTAGGGGGGTGTCAATGACGAGACCACCTGAACAGAATTACAAATCCATATTTCAAATGTGTATTTAGTTGTTTGATTGGCGTTCGGCTCTAAAATGCTGTCTTTATGAATTCTGTGACCAGCCAACACAGGATTAAAAAATAAATCGAGATGATTGCTTTTTGTTCTTTCTCCTCCTTTCCCATGAGTTCTCCTCTAGAATTTCCCTTTCCAATTCATTTAAACTTTCCACTTAAAATAAATAAATGAATGTGAGACAAATGTGCAATATTTTTACATGTGATTTCCATCCCGCCCAGAACAAATGTGTGCCGATGCGCCGGTAGCTGCGATAAGCAGCAGATGCCCTTTATGTTTTCTGGATAGCGTCTGACAACATCATAGTTTGGGGGCCTCACCCCCCCCCCTCCCCCCCACCGCCGGCGATATTCTCATTAGACTTTGTGTTTGTTATAATTCCAGGCTTGTTTTGCATAGAGATTTAAAGACAAAAAACATCTTTCTAAAGAACGGAACGCTTAAAATCGGTGAGTAGGTCTGTTTATCCTACAATTACTGTATATATAGTGCAACTTACAGTGTAAGGAAAAGCGAAATGTTTTTTTAATTATTGGATAGAGTAGGGCAGGGATATGCAATTAGCGGACCTCCAGCTGTTGCAAAACTACAAGTCCCATCATGCCTCTGGGTGTTATGCTTGTGGCTGTCAGAGTCTTGCTAAGCCTCTTGGGACTTGTAGTTCTATAGTTCTGGCGCCCCAACATGGGCATGGTCATCTTACTAACTCCTCCCCTTTACAAATGTTTCTATCGCTACGACTCAAATACAGAGATGCTCTCCTAGGAAGTTTTCATTCGTTTTCCCCATCAGAGCCCCCCACAGCAGGTGTCCCCCATCAGAGCCCCCCACAGCAGGTGTCCCCCATCAGAACCCCCCACAGCAGGTGCCCCCCAATCAGAACCCCCCACAGCAGGTGTCCCCCATCAGAACCCCCCACAGCAGGTGTCCCCCATCAGAACCCCCCACAGCAGGTGTCCCCCATCAGAGCCCCCCACAGCAGGTGTCCCCCATCAGAGCCCCCCCACAGCAGGTGTCCCCCATCAGAGCCCCCCTACAGTAGATGTCCCCCATCAGAGCCCCCCACAGCAGGTGTCCTCCATCAGAACCCCCCACATCAGGTGTCTCCCATCAGAGCCCCCCCACAGCAGGTGTCCCCCATTAGAGCCCCCCACAGCAGGTGTCCCCCATCAGAGCCCCCCCACAGTAGATGTCCCCCATCAGAGCCCCCCACAGCAGGTGTCCCCCATCAGAGTCCCCCCACAGTAGGTGTCCCCCATCAGAGCCCCCCACAGCAGGTGTCCCCCATCAGAGCCCCCCCACAGTAGGTGTCCCCCATCAGAGCCCCCCACAGCAGGTGTCACCCATCAGAACCCCCCACAGCAGGTGTCCCCCATCAGAGCCCCCCCCCACAGCAGGTGTCCCCCATCAGAACCCCCACAGCAGGTGTCCCCCATCAGAGCCCCCTCACAGCAGGTGTCCCCCATCAGAGCCCCCCCACAGTAGGTGTCCCCCATCAGAGCCCCCCACAGCAGGTGTCCCCCATCAGAACCCCCCACAGCAGGTGTCCCCCATCAGAACCCCCCACAGCAGGTGTCCCCCATCAGAGCCCCCCCACAGCAGGTGTCCCCAATCAGAGCCCCCCACAGCAGGTGTCCCCCATCAGAGCCCCCCACAGCAGGTGTCCCCATAGATCAGTACTTGTCCTATAAATCCCTGTAGCTCGGGCGCACTGGGAGCAGAAGCACATTACAGGGGGGCGGGGCATATGTGGCATCTTTGGTTACTTGGAGGGTGGCACTCGGAGAGCATTTCTGGGAGTGCATGGGATGATTGGCAGGAGCCAACAGACATTGAGGTGGGTGTACTCACTGGTTCTCCAACAGACATTGAGGTGGGTGTACTCGCTGGTTCTCCAACAGACATTGAGGTGGGTGTACTCACTGGTTCTCCAACAGACATTGAGGTGATGTACTCACTGGTTCTCCAACAGACATTGAGGTGATGTACTCACTGGTTCTCCAACAGACATTGAGGTGGGTGTACTCACTGGCTCTATCATATAGTTTGAGGTGGGTGTCCTCACTGGCTCTACCATAGAGTTTGAGGTGGGTGTCCTCACTGGCTCTACCATAGAGTTTGAGGTGGGTGTACTCACTAGCTCTCTAACAAGTTTTGAGGTGGTCCTAAAATTAGGCGTTAAAAGATTAATTTACCCCAATCAGCCTTACAACTTTTATCAAACACCTAATGCGCCCCATCCATTTACTGACCCCATCCATTGTATGGGATCGTCTCATCGATCAACCACTTTGGGGAACTGTGTTGTAAACTCTCACTATTCTATCTATAACCAAAAAAATAAAGAAACACAAGAAGACTGTAGATATTTGTTCTCTGGAATGGAAATCTGTGCTCCTAGATCAGGGGGTCTCCAAACTTTTCAGTTTTTTTTCCTTCAGACTTTAGGGGGGCCGGATTGTGGCCAACAGGGGCAGAAAATGTCATGGGCCCATCATCAGTGAGTATAAATATGGCCTTAGAGTTGGTGGTCAATAGGAGGAGGAGTCCCTATAGTAGGAGGAATAGTATCCCATCATTGGTATCCATAGATGAAAAAATGCCCCATTGTTGGTGTGAGTGGGAAGAATAGTGCCCCAAGGGCCGGATAAAGGCTACCAAAAGGGCCACATCTGGCCCTCGGGCCGCAGTTTGGAGACCCCTGTCTTAGATAATAATTTGGGATGTGTAGATAACAGCTAAACGTTGTACTCCTCCTCCTGTGCGCTGGGATATGTAGAATTAGGTCTCGGACTTTCCTTGTAAGCCTCTTTGGGATTAGGCGCTCCGGTTCCCGGCTCACAGATGTTGAGCGGAATGCCGACCCTTTTCCTCCAGGTTTACATTTCAGTTGTGATTTTTGGTCAGGATTTTGTTCCTTCTTCGCGTATTATTTCCAATATTCCACCTGAAAAGGAATGCGTTGGAAAAAAAGATCGGTAGATAAAACATTGGTGATAAAAACAAGAAATACGTTACAGATAGAAAAAAATAAAACGCCAAACTTTTTCCCGGCCCCGTGATGTATAAAGCCATTCGATGTTCTGACCTTCGCCTGGTACCTGAAAACCTTGTTTTATGGAAGCGTTATGTATAATTAAAGTGTCAGATAAAAGCCTTTCCTCTGAGGCCGGCTGTCCTCTCCACAACTCTATTACACAAATGTATCATTTTTGTTTTTTACATTTACAATTTTACTAAGAACTCCGCTGGAAAATTGTAACAATATATCAAGTTCCCAGGAAAATGATCCTAATTTGGCGTGTTACTTTGTACTTTGTAGAACGCAATTCTGTGCAGGTGAAGGTTCTGCCCGTGAGCAGGGCCGTCTTAATAGCATCATGGGCCCCGGGGGCAAACTAATGCTCTGGGGCCCCTACGATGATGACAGTGCAGGTAAACAGACATCAAGTAGGTAGGAGGCAGACTGCCCCCCTGTGTATCTATCACTCTCAGTGCCATCATGGGGCCCCCAATTACGGGGCAGCATGGGCTCAAGGACCAGCTGCTTTGGGGAAAGTGAAGGGCCCCCCCCCCATGCAGCTAGGGCCCCCGGGCAGTGCCCAGGTATGCCCTCTCATTAAGACAGCCCTGCCCGTGAGATCTGCATGTGGGAGATGTAATGTGTTGCATAGAGAGAAAAGTGTCCAGGCAAATATCCCGTATACAGTGTATGTGGGAATGGGACGATCTCGGGGAATAATCCGGTGCAGCAATCCATTTATATTCTCTTTGCTGATAGAAGAAGGAATGGGGTGTGAATGCTACAAGTGTTTGATCCGGAATAAATGATAAATCAGTAACGGTGAAGGAAAGATTTCTAGACGTCTAATGAAGAAGCCGATCTGCTTTCTTGTTTTTACTGACTGGTTACCTAATCAAAAATAACACTCATTACCCAGAAATGGTGAATTAACCCCTTCCTGCCCGAAAGACGGCTACAGCACGGCTCTCTAGCAATGGCGTCACTAAGGGGGGGCCAAAATTAAGCTGTGCCCCAGCATGTGCCCCCCCCCCCCCAATTAAAACACATTTGTGTTCCTATATGTAGCGGGTGCCCCGCATCTTGCTCAGGTCGCCGCCGAGTGGACAGAATAACACAGTGTTCAAAGATAAAAACCATAAAAGATATTATAAGTATGAGTTGTATCCCTTGTGCGTCTACGCGTTTCACCGTGAGGCTTCTTCAGGACCAACAACAAGAGAAGACAATGGTAGAGAATAAATCTCATTATCTTGGGGCAATTAGAGCCAGATATGCAAATATATATCCAAGTATCGGAGACTCTATGAGTAGAGAGGTTCCATAGGAGGATGGAAAAATGATGCACGCGAGTATATTATCCAAGAGCTCAAATAGATAATTACTTGAAGCACACCGCTCCCTCTATGGGGAATATCCAGTATGAGAAAGTGCCATATGATTAGCATAGGGTCCACGGTGATGCTCAAAAAAGCTCAGGCTTTAACGGGGAAATGATCCAGAACAGTGGTGGGAGAAGCCTATTGGCTCCAAATGTGGTTGTCTTGCCTATAAAGTCCGACCATTGGTTATTCTTTTTTGAGTACTCCCCCTTTTTCTCCTATACTGTACGGATGTGGCAATGTGAGTGTCAGGTCACCTGAGGCCAGGTTAAAAGTGCACCCATTGGGGACAGGGATGCACCACAGGGTAGTGAACCTTTAGCCGACTGCTGCGATCGGAGAGGAATCGTGAACCCAAGATCCCCCAGGGCGCGGAATCTAAGACCCAGTTTTGTGTTCACCAGCGCCTCTGATGGTGAAGATGGGCTTCGCCGCAACTGGATCCAGGTCGCAACCCCTGGGATCACCTAGGTCACGCTCCACAAGGAGAGAGGGGCAGCAGGCAATGGTGATGGTAAGCCGAGGTGGGGGCAACAGGCAGACAAGGGTGACCAGGGGACAGGCCAAAAGGTCGGGATCACAGGCAAGCAAGGGTAGTCAGGGACGAGCCAAATCGGTACACAGGAAGGTAAACATAGGACACTGCAGACAGGAACTCTTAGCTACAAACAAAAGGTTGAACAGCACTGCAGACCTGCAGACCAACAGTTAATATAGGCTTCCTGGGATGGCCTGGGGTGGGGCCATACAGGAAGGAGAGGTGATAAGAGGCAGCCAGAAGGAGGGTCAGGCCTCTAATAACCACATGTAGACAGGTAAACTGAGTGCTTTCCCCTTTTTTCCGTTATTCATCTAATTGTCTTCATTCCATTGGTGGATTAGGTGACTTTGGAGTGTCTCGTGTCCTCGTGTCATCGGACCTGGCCACTACCATCACCGGGACCGCCTCCTACATGAGCCCCGAAATCTTCACCCGGAACGGCTACAACTCCAAGTCTGATATCTGGTGAGTCCTTCTGGGCAATTCTTCTTCTCATTCCTAATACAAAAAAGTGAAGATTTCTCATTGGGACCCTTCAGAAATGTTATGCCTGAGTCTTGAAACCTTTTATTACCTTTAGGCAGAGAATGCATTGGGGTAAAAAGTTTTACCTTTAGAACCACTTTTACCCACTTGCTGAGAGCGCTGCAGCCTAATGACGGGTACAGAGCGGTCGTCCAGTTCTGGGAGGGCATCTGTTGGCATCCTCCTAGAATCCCGGCATGCTCTGTGATTCCTGTATCCTTTGGACTCAGTTGATCACAGAACGAGGTAAAAGGCCAATCACAGCGGTCCTTTACCGCATGATCAGCTGTGTCCAATCACAGCCGATTACAGTGTAAACAGAACTGTTGGTTATCCGCAGTCATTTCCCTTCCCTACAAACTGTCACGGTGCTAGGACTAGTGCCCTAATTATCAGTGCAGCCCCAACAGTGCCCATCAGTGTCTCCTCATCAGTGCTGCCTCATCAGTGCCCATTAGTGCTACCTATTAGTGCCCATTAGTGCTGCCTATCAGTACCCATAAGTGCAGCCTTGTTAGTGCCCATCCATGCTGCCTCATCAGTGCACATCAGTGCTGCCTTATTAGTGCCCATCCGTGCTGCCTCATTAGTGCACATCAGTGCTACCTATCAGTGCCCATTAGTGGTGCCTCATTAGTGCCCATCAGTGCAGCCTTATCTGTGCCCATCAGTGCTGCCTCATCAGTGCACATCAGTGCTACCCATCAGTGCCCATTAGTGCTGCCTATCAGTACCCATTAGTACTGTCTCATTAGTGCAGCCTTATTAGTGTCCATCAGTGCAGCATTATCCGTGCCCATTAGTGCTGCCTTATCAGTGCACATCAGTACAGCCTGATCAGTGCCTATCAATGCTGCCTCATTAGTGCCCATCAATGCTGCCTCATCAGTGCTCATCAGTACAGCCTCATCAGTGCCCATCCGTACAGCCTCATCAGTGCAGCCTCATCAGTGCTCATCAGTGCAGCCTCATCAGTGCCCATCAGTACAGCCTCATCAGTGCAGCCTCATCAGTGCCCATTAGTAATGGAGAAAAGATACTTATTTTCAAAAAAAAATTAAAAGAAAGTAAGAAAACTTTTTTTTTTCCTCACGTTTTTGGGTCTTTTTTTTTTGTTGCAAAAACTAAAAAGCCGAGTGGTGAATAAATACTACCAAAGGAAAGCTCTATTTGTGTGTCCTAAGTGTACAGTGTCACATGACCGCGCAATTGTCATTCAAAGTGTGACAGCGCTGAAAGCTATAAATTGGCCTGGGCCGGAAGGGGGGGGGGGGGAGTGTCCGGTGGGCAAGTGGTTAAAGGAAAAGTGCATTTTCAGACAAATTTTTACCCTTATCATAAACCGAAGCACCCCACCTAACCCAAAGTACCCCCTCCCTTCCCATATGAATACTTCCTTCACCCCTCCATGTTTACATCCCACTGGTAAAGTCTTCTCTGCGCTGTTACTATCTGTGGAGTGAGTCCCTATAGACGTCTGTAGAACTTTCTCCCGACCCAAGTCTATGAGGGCCGAGAACGCAGCTGATGGGACCCGAAGGATAAAACCAGCCGAGGCTGCGAGATTCAGGCGTGCGCACAGGGTGTGCCGGATGTGCCTAATCACCCCATGTGAATTAGCATTATCCAGGGGCGGCACCAGGTGGGTGGTTGGGGGATGCAAGAGGCCGATGCGAATGCCCCCCATTATATTAAAGGCTAGGTTCAACTGTAGGAACGCATTACACTCGTATTTAGGGTGAAGGGTAATATGCTGCCAATCAACTGTCTCCCACCACCAGAGCCTCCTCCCTGTGACAGCAGGTGGCGCTCGTGTGTGTTTGAGCTTTTTAGTGCACACCCTAATGCAGGAGTGGCCAACCAGTGGCCCACGGAGCCCTCTGATGTGGCCCGCGACCTGCTGCTCTGGAATGGTGGGTTGGCAAGCCCAGATCGCAGGTTGCTGACCCGCCATACCACAGCATCAGTGTTGTGAATGAAGATGGTGGTAGAGGAAGAAAACAGAGAGGAAGAAGAAGAGCCCCACAAGCCGATGCTTCCTCTACAGCAGGGGTCTCCAAACTTTCTAAACAGAGGGCCAGTTTACAGTCCTTCAGACTTTAGGGGACAAGCTTTGGGCTTTGGGAGTAGTAAAGGTCCTGACGTTAGTGGAAATAAACAAGTGCCCCATCTTTGATGTCATTGGGTGGAATAGCGCCCCATTGTTGGTGTCATTGGGAGTAAATGTGCCCCATCTTTGGTGTCATTGGGAGGAATTCTATCCCTTCATTGTTGTTGGGGGGGGGTGGGATTATGCCCCATTCTTGGTATCAGTAGATGAAAATAGTGCCCCAAGGGCCAGATAAAAGCAAGTAAGAGCCGTATCTGGCCCCGGCCGCATTTTAGAGACCCCTGCTCTACAGCACCAGCTTTTGCCACAGGTGGAGTCTATGGCAAAGTTCAGCTAACCCGCAGGATAGACGCAGGTGCGGTACGCTGTGCCCGCGGGGTGGGTAAGCCGCAGCACATCAGTGTGAAAGCAGTCTTGGGCCCTTTTCACACGATCAGCCCGACCAAATGGGACCCTCAATTCACCTCTATAGAGCGTCAGATGTCCGTTTACGCCCGCCTACCTCCAATCCGAAAACCTGAAGGGAATTCGTCTTCTTCCATCTGGGTGGATCGGAGGGCCTATAGAGTAGCTGTGACCTGTCATCCGCCTGCTCTGCTCATTGTGGCCCTCGACTGGTTACCAAGATGCTTAAGTGGCCCTCGCTCTTCTAAAGGTTGGGCACCCCTGCCCTAATGCAATAGGCTGCGCAGACCTATGTTGCCTGGGTGGAGGGAAGCCGGGTTACCTTAGGTCGGGGGGGGAGGCTTTTTCTAGAAGGATCTTTACAGTGTAAATATTTTCTGGGACGATTGCGCAGATCAGCGGCTCCCGGCGGCTCCCCGCGTCCAACTGAACAAATAAAAGCTAACTAAGCTGTAAAGTTTCCGCTACATTAAAGCTGCCCATGCGGCCCGCGTGATGCATCTTCTCTGAGTTATGTTGCCCCAGTTGTCCAATAATTACTCCTCGTTTATTCGATCTTCCCGTTATCTGAATTCATTACATGTCCAGCCTGGCGATGTTTGAAATGAAGGCCGTCTCCTGCTCTTTCATCTTCTATATAGGTTAAATCTCCCCTCCATTCGTAAGATAAATGGCCTTTCCGAGAGTCAACAGGAGACATAAAGATGTCACATCAAGAGGCCGCCGTGTTCAAGACATCCTGACACCATTCCGTCCCCCTTTATCTGCACTTAACAAGCTGTGTCTTGATGTACCATAAGCTAAATGGCCTGGATGGCAATGAAAGGCGCCCATCCAGCGGCTCTAATGTATTGCTATAATTCATCCCATCAATGGCTTCGGCTAATAATAAGCCATAGGCTGGTGGCTGTGACTCGGCCCAGCGTGGGCTCCTTGTTAGTGTTCCATCCTGTCAGATCAGAATACTTTACCGAGCCCAGCAGTCAATATGGGAATGAACAGAGATGCGGAATACATGCGGTGTGACCGGGGGGGGGGGGGGGGGGTTGGGAGTGTCTGTAGGCAGAGCTGCATTTTACTATAGAAAACACTCCGTCTAATCATAGGCCTTATTACCCTAACAGCATCCCGTGTCACCCAATGTTCTCATGTGGGATAGAGGTAAACCATAAACAGAAAGTGTGAAGGCAAAGGACATACCCCCTGCCACGTCCCCAGTTATGTGGGTCACGAAGAATTAATAAGAAGCAAAATGATTGGAAAGTCTTGGTACTGTAGTCAGGGGTGGTGAAGGGGGCAGGAGGAAGTATGGCAGCCCTTAAGGCGTCATTACCAACCGCTACCAGAATTCTGAGAACTTGTCTGCCACACCCTTCCCAAGTAAAGCATTGAAGGGCTACTGGACTCACCGTCTGTACTGGACACGTCTTCTCTACTGGACACGTCTTCTCTACTGGACACGTCTTCTCTACTGGACATATCTTCTCTACTGGACACGTCTTCTCTACTGGACACACCTTCTCTACTGGACACACCTTCTCTACTGGACACGTCTTCTCTACTGGACACGTCTTCTCTACTGGACACGTCTTCTCTACTGGACACGTCTTCTCTACTGGACACACCTTCTCTACTGGACACGTCTTCTCTACTGGACACGTCTTCTCTACTGGACACGTCTTCTCTACTGGACACGTCTTCTCTACTGGACACATCTTCTCTACTGGACACGTCTTCTCTACTGGACATATCTTCTCTACTGGACACGTCTTCTCTACTGGACACGTCTTCTCTACTGGACATATCTTCTCTACTGGACACGTCTTCTCTACTGGACACGTCTTCTCTACTGGACACGTCTTCTCTACTGGACACATCTTCTCTACTGGACACGTCTTCTCTACTGGACACGTCTACTCTCTACTGGACACGTCTTCTCTACTGGACACGTCTTCTCTACTCTACTGGACACGTCTTCTCTACTGGACATCTTCTCTACTGGGCACGTCTTCTCTACTGGACACACGTCTTCTCTACTGGACACGTCTTCTCTACTGGACACGTCTTCTCTACTGGACACGTCTTCTCTACTGGACACATCTTCTCTACTGGACACGTCTTCTCTACTGGACACGTCTTCTCTACTGGACACGTCTTCTCTACTGGACACGTCTTCTCTACTGGACACGTCTTCTCTACTGGACACGTCTTCTCTACTGGACACACCTTCTCTACTGGACACGTCTTCTCTACTGGACACGTCTTCTCTACTGGACACGTCTTCTCTACTGGACACATCTTCTCTACTGTACACGTCTTCTCTACTGGACATGTCTTCTCTACTGGACACATCTTCTCTACTGGGCACGTCTTCTCTACTGGACACGTCTTCTCTACTGGACACGTCTTCTCTACTGGACACGTCTTCTCTACTGGACACGTCTTCTCTACTGGACACGTCTTCTCTACTGGACATGTCTTCTCTACTGGACACATCTTCTCTACTGGGCACGTCTTCTCTACTGGACACGTCTTCTCTACTGGACACGTCTTCTCTACTGGACACGTCTTCTCTACTGGACACGTCTTCTCTACTGGACACGTCTTCTCTACTGGACACATCTTCTCTACTGGGCACATCTTCTCTACTGGACACATCTTCTCTACTGGGCACATCTTCTCTACTGGACACGTCTTCTCTACTGGGCACATCTTCTCTACTGGGCACATCTTCTCTACTGGACACGTCTTCTCTACTGGACACATCTTCTCTACTGGGCACGTCTTCTCTACTCGACACATCTTCTCTACTGGGCACATCTTCTCTACTGGGCACATCTTCTCTACTGGAAACGTCTTCTCTACTGGGCACATCTTCTCTACTGGACACGTCTTCTCTACTGGAAACGTCTTCTCTACTGGACACGTCTTCTCTACTGGAAACGTCTTCTCTACTAGACACGTGTCTTCTCTAATGGACACTTTCACTATTGGACACATGTTCTCTACTGGACACATCTTCTCTACAGGACACATCTTTTTTACTGGGCACATCTTCTCTACTGGACACATCTTCTCTACTCGACACATCTTCTCTACAGGACACATCTTTTTTTACTGGGCACATCTTCTCTACTGGACACATCTTCTCTACTGGACACGTCTTCTCTACTGAAAACTTCTTCTCTACTAGACACGTGTCTTCTCTACTGAAAACGTCTTCTCTACTGGACACACCTTCTCTAATGGACACACCTTCTTTAATTGACACCTTCACTATTGGACACATCTTCTCTACTGGACAGACCTTCTCTACTCGACACACCTTCTCTACTCGACACACCTTCTCTACTCGACACACCTTCTCTACTCGACACCTTCTCTGGTCTTTGGGCAGCCAAATGGTCCAGGCTGAAGTGGTTAAACGATCACTTCTCCCTTGATTAGAGAAGGTGCCAAAGCTAAATTTGGCTGGCACTCTACGCTAGGAAGGTTCTACATTCGTATCCTATGTTTGAATTTCCATTTGCCAAAGCTTGTAGTTCCTCTCCGTCCTCAGGTTCCTGAACTCAGCTGCACAGTGTATTCCGGGCCACACAACCCTCTTGTCTCTGTGTAGGCGCTAATGAAAACATCTGATGGTGTGGAAGGGAATTAAGGGGGGTTTTGGGGCCGGAAATGGCACATTGTTGCCTCTAATGAGTGGACAGTTTTGTGAGGACCGGTGACAGAACTGGCACAATCAGGTCACGGGATCCCACTTGTCCTTGCCGCCTTCCCTCGTGATGGCGTGCCGGGAGCTCCGATCTCTCTTTGGATATTTTCTGCTTCAATAGAACCATCTGTAGATTTCCAGGAATTAGAAGAAAACATCTGCGAAATCCCTGCATAGCTGAGGATAAATCCGAGCCTCTTTACCTCAAACATGTTGGTTATTATTATTATTTTTTAAGTAGCGTTGAGGCAGGAAGGTCTCGTATGTGTATAATGTAAGGGGGGATTCTTCTGAGATGGAGTTGTGGGATGCATGCAGGCTACATCAAACAGAAGGCAGGGATACTAACCGACCTGCAGATAGGTAGGTGGGAAAATGTGGAATATTCAGGTAACAGACACCGGCTCCACTCCCACAGATTGCACCAGGTCCAGGTCAGGAATAATCACCCGAACCACTCCCAGCACATTGTAGAAGTGTCTTCTCATGAGATTTCCAAAGTCCAGCCCTTCCAGGAGGCATCTGCTCCTATCGGAAGTGTAGGAAGCCAGGCCAAGGTTAAGATTTTTTTTATTTATTTAATCTAGCCAGCTGGGTCTCTATTCCTGACCTACCACTACTTCCAGGCGTGCCTGAATTACACAGGAGACCCTATTTATATAAGGTTCCCCAACATGATGGCCACCTGAGATCTCCAGAGGTTTCAGTGTCCAACTGGATGGGCGTCTTTGTGAGACTGCCAATTCCCCTGCAGGCTCCACTCCATCTGCCAGTTTCCCCCTCAAATGCAGCCAGTTTGGCCCTCAAATTCAGCCAGTTTGCCCTCAAACAGCCAGTTCCACCCCCCCCCCCCCGCCCGGCACACACTTACCTCTTACCTTGTTCGGATCAGTGACGTCCTCCTCCGAGTCCTTAAGGTCATCTCTGCTATGATTGGACACCTGATAGGAATCCAATCACAGTGCCTGTTGCTTCAGCCAGTCAGGTGACTGGTAACCAGACCCGGTGCCCATGTGTCCCGGATTGCCCGGGACTGTCCCGCGATTGACATATTTGTCCCAGGTCCTGGGCACCTTCATTCTGGGACAATACAATGTCCCGGAATGAAATAGAGGACACAGCCACCCCCTACTAACTAATAACTACAGTTCCGAAACTGGTTGCTAGGGCCAGCGCTGCCTGGCATCTTGCAACCAGTGACAATTTACTCTGAGACAGTGAGACCAGGAGTGAGGCCTGAGCCTAGTGCAGCACTGCTGTCCCCACCCACCTCGGCACCTCCTCCAGTGGCAAGCAGCAGGGACTGGTGTGATCTTCGCTCTCCAGATAGTGACGCCACTCCTTGCCTTCCAGCGGCACTGCATCTGGTGGCACATCAACCCAGAGACTACATCTCCCCCTGCCCCCCCTCACCTTTTTTTGGGGGGGAAGGTAAGAAAGGGGGTGTGTCCCTGAATGGCAGTTTGGAAATGTGGTCACCATAGGTGCACCAGATTGGGTGAGAGGCGGGTCAATGTTAGGGAAGTGATTCCCTAACACAGCACTGTTTAAACAGGGAACGCACAGCATCATGCCCTCTGTTTAACCATTTGGAAGCTGATTAGAGCCCACAGACTGTAATCATGAAGCCTATAAGAGCCTCTTGCTCTAATCAGGCACTTTTAAAACACCCCCACGGCTGTAATTCAGGTGGCCTGCACTCGACAAGGGGCCGGACACATGAATAGGGGGCGGCAGCGGCGACAATAGATAGACTCATGCAATGCATGAATCTATCTATTGAGTGACGGGTGCAGGAGAGAGGGGGCGGCGCTCCTGCGCCCTCTATGGACGCACCGCCACTGATCCAAAGGCTCTTCCAACCAATCTCCTCCTCTCTACTGATCACCTTCTAGGCGCTCCCAGTATCTCTTGGCTAGAAATCTGACATCATAGGGACTTGAAGGGACACACATCGGCACCGGATTTTCAGAGATGGGCGCATATTTACGGTGGCGTAGCGCACACATAGTACGCTACACCGGCGCAGCGCGGAGAGGCATGCACTGAATTCATCAAGCTATTGCTCCCAACTCTGCGTCAGTGTAGCGTACATTTCGAAGGCGCAAGGTGGCGGAAGTGGAAGTAGGTGAAAGTGGGCTGGAAGTGGGAAGTGGGCGTGATCCATGCTAATGAAACGTGACCAGAGCTTTTGTTCTCAGTGAATAGGTGCAGGAACTCCTCCCTTCCAAGCCACGCTTGACTCCGCCCCCTACCCACGTCCGAGCAATAATAGAACCCCTGCAAAAATAGATCCCCTCCAGCAACAATAGATTCTTTAGTAGCCAGCATCAACAGACCCTCCAGCAGCCAGCAACAAAGACAACCCTCCTCAACAATACATACCTCCTAGCAACGACTGACCCCCCCCCCCCCAGCAACAATAGATCCCCCACGAGCAACAGAAGAACTCCCTAGCAACAATAAACACCCTTCCTTTGCAAAAATAGATCCCCTTCAGCAACAATATATTCCCCAGCAGCCAGCATCAATAGACTCTCCAGCACACCCCAGCACCTCTTTCCATTACATACATTCAGTTTGGGAGGTGCCGGAACTGCGTTCCCCCACGTTCCTGCTGAAAAAAAGCCCTGAACGTGACCCCATGCAAATGATGGGCCGGGCGCCAGACAAGTACTTAAAACGAACTGCGCATGCGTCGAGACGTGGACGTATCCCCGTGCGCATGCTCACAACCACGTCAGAACAACTGCCTAAGATACGCCGGATCACTGTGTACGCCGTCAACGTAACCTACGCCCAGCCAGACACACGTCTTACGTCAAATACATAGGCTTGAGTTCCCTGGTGCCGACCTTTGCATGTCTGGTGCTGACTTACACCTCCTTTATGGGGAATAACTTTACGCCGGACGGAAAACGTACGCGCGTTGCGTAGAGCCTGCGCCGGGCGCACGTACGTTCGTGAATCAGCGTATTTCCCTCATTTGCATATTTGAACGGCTAATTAATGGGGGCAGCAACATGCGCCCAGAAGTAAAATGCGCACACGTTACGCCGGTGGAAAGTAAGATGCGTCGGCGTAGGGGGGCCAGTTTTTAGGCGTATATTGGTTTGTGACTCAGGCGCACAGACACGCCGGCGCAAGTGCTTTGTGACTCCGGGCCATCGTGTTCAGCTCCTCCAAGCTTCCATGATGGGATAAGTTGATGTGAATCACAGAATGCACCACTTGGCATCAACATCCAATTTTTTCCCACCTCCTGCCCACTCCTCCTCTAACTCTCGCCGAGTGAACGGAAAAAGAAAATATCAGAGGAGCTTGGAAGCAAACGGCACAGAAGTCTGGCAGCTCCACACACAGATGAGCCGATGAGCTCCATACAGGATGGAATTATCAACTCATGAAAGACGCAACCCCAGCCAGGAAATCCGAACTCCTCCGCCAGGACCCCTCCCCCCCTTCCCGTCCTACAATAATCTCCACACATCTACGCTTCCAGTTTTATAATTCATTCTATTCACGTTGATTATATTTTCATTCACTGACACAGAAAATGATCTAAGCCCATCATGAATTCCCTAAAATAATCCTAAAGTGATTGTAAAAGTTTTAAATAACAAACATGTTTTGCATAAAGCAGCCCCCATCCTCCTTTTCTCAGGGCCCCCTGCTGGTGCTCCAGGCCCCCCTCCTGCTCAGTGCCCCCTTAGAGTTTTAGGGGGCGCTCATGCATGCTCACTCCTGAGTGAATTGTATGTCTATGAGACCACTCCCTCATCACTGGTTGTGATTAACAGTAGCGGGAGCCAGTGGCTCCCGCAGCTGTGTCTCAGCCAATGAGGAGGCAGCCGGGAGAGCTCGTGCACATCACTAGATCAGAATCTGGCAGTTAGTGGCCGGTGCTTAACATTTTTTTTTGGGGGGGGGTGCAAGCAAACTGTGCCCATCAAACGCAGGCACTGTACCCATAAATTGCCGCCAGTGTGCCCATCAATTGCTGCCAGTGTGCCCATCAATTGCCACCACTGTGCCCATCAATTGCTGCCAGTGTGCCCATCATTTGCTGCCAGTGTGCCCATCATTTGCTGCCACCCTGCCCATCAATTGCTGCCAGTGTGCCCATCAATTGCTGCCACTGTGTCCATTAATTGTTGCCAGTGTGCCCATCAATTGCCGCCACTGTGCCCATCAATTGCTGCCAGTGTGCCCATCATTTGCTGCCAGTGTGCCCATCATTTGCTGCCAGTGTGCCCATCATTTGCTGCCAGTGTGCCCATCATTTGCTGCCACTGTGCCCATCAATTGCTGCCAGTGTGCTCATCAATTGTTGCCAACCACTCTGCCCATCAATTGCTGCCAGTGTGCCCATCAATTGCCGCCACTGTGTCCATTAATTGCTGCCAGTGTGCCCATCAATTGCCGCCACTGTGCCCATCAAATGCTGCACTGTGCCCATCAATTGCTTCTTTTGTGCCCACCAATTGCCACCACAATATGCCCATAAATTGCTGCCATTGTGCCCATCAATTGCTGCAACTGTGCCCATCAAATGCTGCCAGTGTGCATCCCCCGCCCGCCTGGCACTTACCTGTCTCGTTTGGGCAGCGGGTGACCACGGCAGGTGGCGAGCGGTGTCCTCAACGCTCCTGGATTTTATCTCCCGTCCTCTGCTATGATTGGATCCCTAATAGGCATCCAATCAAAGGCCTGTCGTTGCAGCCAATCAGGTGACAGGTAACAGGCCCGAGCACCTGATTGGCTGAGAGGCGGGTCAGTGTTGGAAAAGCGAATATTCATTTGCTTTCCTAACACAACATTGACCTGTGAGGGCCCAGCATGGCACCCGCTGTTCATCTTTTTGGACGCCTATTAGAGCCTATGGCTCTGATCAGGTGCTTCCAAATAGATTGTCCATCAGTACAGCGAATAATTGCCCATCATGCACGTGTTTATTGCGCACTGCCTGCTACGGAATGGGGGAACCGTTCACAATGAATGAGTGGCACATCCACATGAAAGGCACCGCAGTTCCCCCGCGGTCTGGGCGTTACCTCGTGTTGTGGTCGCATGCGACAAACCGCTCAGATTACAGCGACGCCGAGACGCGACCAGCTCCTCCATGAAAAAGCAGAAAACCTGCAGGAAGAAAAAACGAAATCCCAACCTCCCCCCAGCTGTTTGTTGTCGGAATTTGGCCTACAATGCCCCGCCCCCCGTCGCTGACACAATACACGGGTAGCGGTGGTGTATTCCGGGCCGGTCTCGGTACGCCAGTCTCAATAATAAGACTTGGGGGATCAATCAACGAAGTTTCTGGCGTTTGCGCGGCGGGGGCCACATTAATCAAAGTGACAAAGAAATACATTCAGTCCTCTTTGGAGGCGTCCAACGGTGACAGCCGATCCTCCCGGGGGGGGGCGGTGCTTCGTAAACACGATCTTCCGAGAGAGCCAAGAGAGATATTTGTAAGCTTGACTAGGAGACTGTTCATGGGGGGGAGGGGGGAGGAGAGGGGGGGGGCATAGTTATAAATGACTAAAAAGCATCAACTAAAATACAAACGGAATTTTAAACAAAATGACAACGTCTTCCCGTATTTTATATTTATATTTTTTAAAGTGATAATAAAACTAAAAATGTCAGATATTGCAGCTTACCGATCATTGGATGTGGCGGCTGCATTTGTTTTCTTTTCTATGGTTTTATCCCTTCTGTTTTCACCTGGTGATCTGGCCAGTAACACACCTCCATGCCTCCCAACCGTCCCGGATTCACCGGATTCACCGGATTCACCGGGACGGTCCCGGGATTTCAAATAAATCTCTGTGTCTCGCGAATCTGGGCCAAATCCCTGCCTTCCATGTGCCATAGTGATCCTACCTTCCTACCTTCCATGTGCCATAGTGATCCTGCCTTCCATGTGCCATAGTGATCCTACCTTCCTACCTTCCATGTGCCATAGTGATCCTGCCTTCCATGTGCCATAGTGATCCTACCTTCCATGTGCCATAGTGATCCTGCCTTCCATGTGCCATAGTGATCCTGCCTTCCATGTGCCATAGTGATCCTGCCTTCCATGTGGCATAGTGATCTTACCTTCCTGCCTTCCATGTGGCATAGTGATCCTGCCTTCCATGTGGCATAGTGATCTTACCTTCCATGTGCCATAGTGATCCTGCCTTCCATGTGGCATAGTGATCCTACCTTCCTGCCTTCCATGTGCCATAGTGATCCTACCTTCCTGCCTTCCATGTGCCATAGTGATCCTACCTTCCATGTAGCATAGTGATCCTACCTTCCTGCCTTCCATGTGGCATAGTGATCCTACCTTCCATGTGCCATAGTGATCCTGCCTTCCATGCACCATAGTGATCCTATCTTCAATGCACCATAGTGATCCTACCTTCCATGTGCCATAGGGATCCTACCTTCCATGTGCCATAGTGATCCTACCTTCCATGTGCCATAGTGAACCTACCTTCCATGTGCCATAGTGATCCTACCTTCCATGCGCTATAGTGATCCTACCTTCCATGTCCCATAGTGATCCTACCTTCCATGTGCCATAGTGATCCTACCTTCCATGTGCCATAGTGAACCTACCTTCCATGTGCCATAGTGATCCTACCTTCCATGCGCTATAGTGATCCTACCTTCCATGTGCCATAGAGATTATTCCAGCCTGCCTTCCATATGCCATATTGATTTTTCCAGCCTGTCTTCCATGTACCATAGTAATACTTCCTGACTTCTATATGCCATAGTGATCCTTCCTTCCTGCCTTCCATGGGCCATAGTGATCCTTCCTGCCTTCCATGTGCCATAGTGATCCTACCTTCCATGTGCCATAGTGATCCTACCTTCCATGTGCCATAGTGAACCTACCTTCCATGTGCCATAGTGATCCTACTTTCCATGCGCTATAGTGATCCTACCTTCCATGTGCCATAGTGAACCTACCGTCCATGTGCCATAGTGATCCTACCTTCCATGCGCCATAGTGATCCTACCTTCCATGTGCCATAGTGATCCTACCTTCCATGCGCCATAGTGATCCTACCTTCCATGTGCCATAGTGATCCTACCTTCCATGTGCCATAGTGATCCTACCTTCCATGCGCTATAGTGATCCTACCTTCCATGTGCCATAGAGATTATTCCAGCCTGCCTTCCATATGCCATATTGATTTTTCCAGCCTGTCTTCCATGTACCATAGTAATACTTCCTGACTTCTATATGCCATAGTGATCCTTCCTTCCTGCCTTCCATGGGCCATAGTGATCCTTCCTGCCTTCCATGTGCCATAGTGATCCTACCTTCCATGTGCCATAGTGATCCTACCTTCCATGTGCCATAGTGAACCTACCTTCCATGTGCCATAGTGATCCTACTTTCCATGCGCTATAGTGATCCTACCTTCCATGTGCCATAGTGATCCTACCGTCCATGTGCCATAGTGATCCTACCTTCCATGCGCCATAGTGATCCTACCTTCCATGTGCCATAGTGATCCTACCTTCCATGCGCCATAGTGATCCTACCTTCCATGCGCTATAGTGATCCTACCTTCCATGTGCCATAGTGATCCTACCTTCCATGCGCTATAGTGATCCTACCTTCCATGTGCCATAGAGATTATTCCAGCCTGCCTTCCATATGCCATATTGATTTTTCCAGCCTGTCTTCCATGTACCATAGTAATACTTCCTGACTTCTATATGCCATAGTGATCCTTCCTTCCTGCCTTCCATGGGCCATAGTGATCCTTCCTGCCTTCCATGTGCCATAGTGATCCTTCCTTCCTGCCTTCCATGTGCCATAGTGATCCTTTCTGCCTTCCATGTGCCATAGTAATCCTCCCTGCCTTCCATGGGCCAAAGTGATCCCTCCTTCTGCTTTCCATGTGCCATAGTGATCATTCCAACCTGCCTTCCATGTGCCATAATAATACTTCCTGACTTCTATATGCCATAGTGATCCTTCCTTCCTGCCTTCCATGTGCCATAGTGATTTTTTATTCCTGCCTTCCATGTGTCATAGTGATCCTTCCTGCCTTCCATGTGCCATAATAATACTTCCTGACTTCTATATGCCATAGTGATCCTTCCTTCCTGCCTTCCATGTGCCATAGTGATCCTTTATTCCCGCCTTCCATGTGTTATAGTGATCCTTTCTGCCTTCCATGTGCCATAGTAATCCTCCCTGCCTTCCATGGGCCAAAGTGATCCCTCCTTCTGCTTTCCATGTGCCATAGTGATCATTCCAACCTGCCTTCCATGTGCCATAATAATACTTCCTGACTTCTATATGCCATAGTGATCCTTTCTTCCTGCCTTCCATGTGCCATAGTGATCTTTTATTACTGCCTTCCATGTGTCATAGTGATCCTTCCTGCCTTCCATGTGCCATAATAATACTTCCTGACTTCTATATGCCATAGTGATCCTTCCTTCCTGCCTTCCATGTGCCATAGTGATCCTTTATTCCTGCCTTCCATGTGTTATAGTGATCCTTTCTGCCTTCCATGTACCATAGTAATACTTCCTGCCTTCGATGTGCCATAGTAATACTTCCTGCCTTCCAAGTGCCATAGTGATCCTTCCCTTCTGCCTTCCATGTGCCATAGTGATCCTTCTTTCCTGCCTTCCATGTGCCATAGTAATACTCCCTGCCTTCCTTATGCCATACTGATCCTTCCTACCTTCCATGTGCCATAGTGATCCTTACTTCCTGCCTTCCATGTGCCATAGTAGAACTTTCTGTCTTCTATGTACCATAGTAATACATACTGCCTTCCATGTGCCATAGTGATCCTTCCTGCCTTCCATGGGCCATAGTGATCCTTCCTGCCTTCCATGGGCCATAGTAATACTTCCTTCCTGCCTTCCATGTGCCTTAGTGATTCTAGGGATCTGCTGAACAAGGGTACCAATGAGCTAGGGATCTGCTGAACAGGGGTACATAAATGGCCCAGTTTGCCTTTATCTACAGACCCCCCCTTACCTGCAAAGGAAGTTCTGTGGTAAAGGTGAACTTTGCCTTTAACCACTTGTCATCTGCCCACCGTCAAATGACGGCGGGCAGACGACTCCATTGTTCTGACATCACGTCATATGACGTGATGTCCCTTTAAAGCCGCGGGCGGGCACGCGCGCGCACCCGCCGCTCCGCGGGGATCCCGTGCGAGTGCCCGGCGGCAACGATCGCCGCCGGGCACACGCGATTGCTCAGTAACTGAGCTGGGACGTGCAGCTCTGTATGTAAACACAGAGCTGCACGTCCCTGTCAGGGAGAGAGGAGAGCGGTTGTGTCCCTTGTACATAGGGACACAATCGGTCACCTCCCCCAGTCACCCCCCCTCCCCCTACAGTTAGAACACTGGCTAGGACATACATTTAACCCCTTCCCCGCCCCCTAGTGGTTAACCCCTTCACTCCCAGTCACATTTATACAGTAATCAATGCATATTTATAGCATTTTTCACTGTATAAATGTAAATGGTCCCAAAAATGTCAGAAAAGTGTCCGAAATGTCCGCCATAACGTCGCAGTCCCAATAAAAAAATCGCAGATCGCCGCCATTTATAGTAAAAAAAAAAAAAAAACATAAACTATCCCCTATTTTGTAAACGCTATAAATTTTGCGCAAACCAATCGATAAACGCTTATTGCATTTTTTTTTTACCAAAAATATGTAGAAGAATACGTATCGCCCTAAACTGAGGGAAAAAATATTTTTTTTATATATTTTTTGGGGTTATTTATTATAGCAAAAAGGAAAAAATATTGCATTTTTTTAAAAATTGACGCTCTATTTTTGTTTATAGCGCAAAAAATAAAAACCGCAGAGGTGATCAAATACCACCAAAAGAAAGCTCTATTTGTGGGGAAAAAAGGACGCCAATTTTGTTTGGGAGCCACGTCGCACGACCGCGCAATTGTCAGTTAAAACGACGCAGTGCCGGAAGCTTATATTTTGTCTGGGCAGGAAGGGGGTGTAGGTGCACAGTAGGTAAGTGGTTAAGTAGAGTTTGCCCTAATAAATAGAAACAAGGTGTTCTCTGAATGGCCGAGGTGTCCAGCTAGTGACCCCCCCCCCTGTGGTCGGAATACAGAGGGGAAGCGACTCGCCCAGAAAATGGCGGCTCTCACTGTATGCAGCGCAGACTTCTACAGTATTTTATGGCATCCGCAGCCTTCCGGATATCAGATTAGGATGATTACGCCGAGCCAAGCTGGCCGAATGTCAGTATGTAAGAGATCTCATTCCTGGAATTCAGCTATGAATAGGTGACGGCGGCGGATGATTGTGAGATGGCGCTTCCCGCCACACGGAGGGCACACACTCCATGTATTATGGATGATGGATGAATTATGTTCAAGGAAATCTTCACTGAAAAAGAACACAAAGGCTGCCAACACTGACCGACAAAAAGACAATCTACTCCCCAAGCGGGAAATACACGGCTAGGATTTCCAGTGAAAATTTTCAGGAAATACCTCAGAAAATTCAAACAATAAAATCTTAGGACATTAAAATTTTGTTTGAAATTATTTTACGATTTAATTTACTTTTAACGTTCGATTTTGGAATGAATAAATGTCACTTAACGAAAAACCGCATACACTGGTCGATATTCGTACATTCGAGAAAACATTTCTATCCTGCTCCTTTAAGTTTTCCCATCGCTGCGGTTGAAAACGAAAATTTGATTTGACCCCACTAATGATTAGAAAATCTGAACTTGATTTGAAATTGAAATTTGATCTTTATTTGAAATTGATTTAAATGTATTCTCTGATCAGAAAAATTGTAGTTGATTTGAAGTTAAAATAAAACGAATTGAAAATTACTTTATAATTATTAGAAAATCTGAAATGGACTTGAAATTTGAGATTAATTTGAAATTGAATTAAAATGAATTGAAATGTATTTTTTAAGGACTAACAAATCAGAAATTCAATATAAAATGAATTGATATTTATTTTATAACGATTAGAAAATCCAAAATTGATTTGAAATTTAAATCATATAAATTGGAATTTTGTTTTATAATGATTAGAAAATCTGAACTTAATTTGAAATTGAAGATTGAGATTTAAAAAAGACAATTTCAATTTATTTTATAAATAGAAAATGTGTTGTTGATTTCAAATTAAAATAAAATGAATTGAAAATAATTTTATAATCATTAGATAATCTGAAATTGATTTGAAATTGAAATCTGAGTTTTATTTGAAATTGAAATCAAATGAATTGAAAATGTATTTTATATAATAGAAAATTTGTAGGTGATTTGAAAATTAAAATACATGCATTGAAAAGGATTTCATAATTATTAGAAAATCTGAAATTGATTTGAAAATGAGAATTAAGATTTATTTGAAATTGAAACAAATAAAATTGAAATGCATTTTATTAAATTTATAATGATTAGAAAATCTGAAATTGATTTGAAATTGAAATAAAAAACATATACATTTATTGTATAAAGATTACAATATCTGAAATGTATTTGAACATGAAATTGTTGAAATTAAAATCAAATAAATGAAAAAGTATTTTATAATATATTGGAAAATCTAAAATGTTTTTGAAATTGATATGTATTTGAAATTGAAATCAAATAAATTGTAATGTATTTTATAATCATTAGAAAATCTAAAATTGATTTGAAATTGAAATTTGAGATTTATTTGAAATTAAGACAAAATACATTTTATTTTATGAACTGAAAATTTGTAATCCATTTAAAATTAAAATAAAATGAACTTTATAATGGTTACAAAATCTGAAATTGAATTGAAATTGAATTTTGAGATGTATTTGAAATTGAAAGAAAGAAAAATGAAATGTATTTTATTCATTTTATAATGATTAGAAAATCTGAAATGTATTTGAAATTGAAATAAAATAAATTGACATGTATTTTATTTATTTTACAATGATTAGGACATTTGTAATTGATTTAAAACTAAATTAAAATAAATTAAATGCAGTGTATAATGATTAAAAAGTCTAAAAGCCATTTAAAATTGAAATTTCAGATTTGAAATTGAAATAAAATGTATTTTAATTTATTTTATGATTTAAAAATTGAATGAACATTGGACTACACAGTCCAATGTTCATTCAATTTTTAAATCATAAAATACATTAAAATACATTTTATTTCAATTTTAAATCAGAAATGGCAGATATTGCTGTTTTATTATCCCCCCATGGGCTCCCCCTGCAGTATGGGACCCCATGCGGCGGCCTGTTCTGCCATAATTAATCCCCTGTCGGCGTCCCTCTCTCCCGTATCGCCCGATGCATTTACACCCCTCCGTGCGTCTGCTGCCAGTACTCCGGACTCGTCACTATGTACCTGGTCATTGTTGTAGCTCTGGCTGTGCATCAGGCCGGGGTCATTAGAGAAGGCCTGACGATATTTTTAGCCAGAGTGCGGCACAGTGTGAGCCAAGGAAGGACGCGGCTGAGAGAGCGGGAAATGATTGTGTCAGTGAGCTGCCAGCGGGGGGGATAATTGGGGGAGTCGGGTCCCCTGCGGTGACAGAACACCTCTTCTATTATAACCTGAGAAATCTAATTCAGGTTCATCATTACCGGAGCAACAGGACAGAACCGGAGACAACACCGGAGACAAAATCCAACTCATCTGCCGGCTGCCCAGAGAGAGCCCCGGTGTGACCTCCACATTACCGGAGCAATAGAACAGAACCGGAGACAACGCTGGAGACAAAAGTCCAACTCATCTGCCGGCTGCCCATTGAGAGCCCCGGTGTGACCTCCACATTACCGGAGCAACAGGACAGAACCGGAGACAACACCGGAGACAAAATCCAACTCATCTGCCGGCTGCCCAGAGAGAGCGCCTGGTGTGACCTCCACATTACCGGAGCAACAGGACAGAACCGGAGACAATCCCGGAGACAAAAGTCCAACTCATCTGCCACCTGCCCAGAGAGATCGCCGGTGTGACCTCCACATTACCGGAGCAACAGGACAGAACCGGAGACAACGCCGGAGACAAAATCCAACTCATCTGCCGGCTGCCCATAGAAAGCGCCGGTGTGACCTTCACATTACCGGAGCAACAGAACAGAACTGGAGACAACGCGGGAGACAAAAGTCCGACTCATCTGCCGGCTGCCAATAGAGAGCCCTGGTGTGACCTAAACATTACCGGAGCAACGGGACAGAACCAGAGACAACACCGGAGACAAAATCCAACTCATCTGCCGGCTGCCCATTGAGAGCGCCCGCCGGTGTGACCTCCACATTAACGGAGCAACAGAACCGAACTGGAGGCAACGCCGGAGACAAAATCCAACTCATCTGCCGGCTGCCCATAGAGAGCCCTGGTGTGACCTCCACATTACCGGAGCAACGGGACAGAACCAGAGACAACACCGGAGACAAAATCCAACTCATCTGCCGGCTGCCCATTGAGAGCCCCGGTGTGACCTCCACATTACCGGAGCAACAGGACAGAACCGGAGACAACGCCAGGGACAAAATCCAACTCATCTGCCACCTGCCCAGAGAGATCGCCGGTGTGACCTCCACATTACCGGAGCAACAGGACAGAACCGGAGACAACGCCGGAGACAAAATCCAACTCATCTGCCGGCTGCCCATAGAAAGCGCCGGTGTGACCTTCACATTACCGGAGCAACAGAACAGAACTGGAGACAACGCGGGAGACAAAAGTCCGACTCATCTGCCGGCTGCCAATAGAGAGCCCTGGTGTGACCTAAACATTACCGGAGCAACGGGACAGAACCAGAGACAACACCGGAGACAAAATCCAACTCATCTGCCGGCTGCCCATTGAGAGCGCCCGCCGGTGTGACCTCCACATTAACGGAGCAACAGAACCGAACTGGAGGCAACGCCGGAGACAAAATCCAACTCATCTGCCGGCTGCCCATAGAGAGCCCTGGTGTGACCTCCACATTACCGGAGCAACGGGACAGAACCAGAGACAACACCGGAGACAAAATCCAACTCATCTGCCGGCTGCCCATTGAGAGCCCCGGTGTGACCTCCACATTACCGGAGCAACAGGACAGAACCGGAGACAACGCCAGGGACAAAATCCAACTCATCTGCCGGCTGCCCATAGAGAGCCCCGGTGTGACCTCCACATTACCGATCATGTCCAAAAAAATCTGGAAAGATCAGAAAATATATCTTTTGAAAAAAATAAAACATCCTGCATACTTTTATGGAAGCCGTAAAAAAAATAGTTCACTGCGCTTTCACAGCGATCAGTTTTTCTCCTTTTCTTCTGTTTTTTGCCTTCACGAGAACAGATAAGAAATGCAACGACCATGAAATCCTCCGGAGCTCTTCATACCGGTCAGGTGTCTGGTCCGTTGCATTTTTAAAAGTCCTCCAGCATGCTACATAATGCACCCATGGTTGCATTTTTTGGTGCGTTTTTTGAGTTACATGTTCTTTTTTCACAGGTGCAAAATGCAACGGAAACGCGGCAACAAGGAGCAGTGTGAAAGCAGCCCAATAATTTAGGGTAAAAGTTCCTGTGTAATTATCAGTAAAATACTACATGTGTGTTGATGTGTTAGACCCCTTCAATACCGGCCACACAGGTTCTGTGGTAATTAAACTCACTTGGTGTCTTATCTGCATTAAATCAGCCTCAGAGCTTGTGTAATTCATATGTGTTTGGTTATAAAGGGATGAGGTGGCAACCCTAGTGGAGGCCCTGTCCTCCATGGAGACTCTGTCCTGGGTGAAGGCCCTGTCCTGAGTGGAGACTCTGCCCTGGGTGGGGGCTCTGTTCTTAGTAGAGGCTCTGCCCTGGGTGAGGGCCCTGTCCTGGGTGGAGAGTATGCCCTGGGTGAAGTCTCTGTCCTGGGTGGAGACTCTGCCCTGGGTGGAGGCCCTGTTCTGGGTGGAGACCCTGTCCTGGGTGGAGTCTCTGTCCTGGGTGGAGACCCTGTCCTTGGTGGAGGCATTGTCCTAAATGGAGGCCCTACATTGGATAGAGGGCCCTGTCCTGGGTGGAGACTCTGCCCTGGGTGGGGGCCCTGTCCTGGGTGGAGGCCCTGTCCTAAGGTGGTAACTAAACTCACTTGGTGCCTTATCTGCATTAAATCAGCCTCAGAACCTGTGTACTGTAATTACTATGTGTTCAGGTTTAAAGGGATGGTGGCAACCCTAGTGGGGGCCTTTGTTCTGGGTGGAAATTCTGCCCTGGGTGGAGACTCTGTCCTTGGTGGGGGTCCTGTCTTGGATGGAGGCCTTGCCCTGGGTGCAGGCTCTGTCCTGGGTGTTGACTCTGTCCTGGGTGGAGGCTCTGCCCTGGGGGGAGGCTCTGTCCTGGGTGGAGGCCCTGTCCTGGGTGTTGACTCTGCCCTGAGTGGGGGCCCTGTCCTGGATGGAGAGTCTGCTCTGGGTAAGGGCCCTGTACTGGGTGGAAAGTCTGCCCTGAGTGGGGGCCCTGTCCTTGTTGGAGAGTCTGCCCTGGGTAAGGGCCCTGTACTGGGTGGAGACTCTGCCCTGGGTGGGGGCCCTGTCCTGGGTAAAGTCTCTGTCTTGGGTGGAGGCCCTGTCCTGGGTGGAGACTCTGTCCTGAGTGGAGACTCTGCCCTGGGTGGGGGCCCTGTCCTGGGTAAAGTCTCTGTCTTGGGTGGAGGCCCTGTCCTGGGTGGAGACTCTGTCCTGAGTGGAGACTCTGCCCTGGGTGGGGGCCCTGTTATAGATGGAGACCCTGTCCTGGACGGAGGGCCCTATCCAAGGTGGAGGCACTGCCAACTTTATCACCAGCAAAGGTTCTAGTTCTCTTATTTACCTACAATATCCTGTTCAGGGAGCTCATTTAATTACCCCCCCCCCCCCATTGAGGGATACACAAACATTACACTTCAGCTCTAACTCTAACAAAGGACGTGGTGTCACCCTCCTGCCTGTCTATGAAGTGCTGGTCATTTGTATATTTAAACCTTGTATTTACTTCTAGATTTTCTTCCTTTAAATAAGACATTTAGTGCCATTCTACTATAAAAAGCCTCGTTCCACCTCCGTTGTGATCGATCGCAGTCTGCGTTCCTCTACCTGCAGCTCCAAGTGTATCAGACGCTCAGTCCCCATAATTAGATTACAAGCTTCTTGGAGCAGAACCGGCTTGGTGAAGTAGTATATATTGTGTCACAGTCAAAGTAACTGCTATTAAGTGATTTATTTATGTCACCGACACTGCAGGCTGCCTGAGAACCTCCGCTGTGTACCTGACAATGCAGCTGTGTGGGCTCCAATGAGATGGGTCTAGAGCAGGGGTGGGCAACTTCGGCTCTCCAGCTGTGGTGAAACTACAAGTCCCATGAGACATTGCAGGACCCTGACAATCACAGACATGACTCCTAAAAGCAGAGGAATGATGGGATTTGTAGTTTCATCACAGCTGGAGGGCCGAGGTTGCCCACCCCTGGTCTAGAGGAAGCCAAAGTCTGCTGATACCATCAGTGCCGGGGCAAGGTCACCTAGAGCCAAGGCCAAACATGCTAATCTGTGCACTTGGTGTCTTATCTGCATTAAATCAGCCTCAGAGCTTGTGTAATTCATATGTGTTCAGATTTAAAGGGATGAGGTGGCAACCGTAGTGTCCTCAGTGGAGGCCCTGTCCTGGGTGAAGACTCTGCCCTGGGTGGGTTCCCTGTCCTGGGTGGAGACTCTGTCCTGGGTGGGGGCCCTTTCCTGGGTGGAGACTCGGTCCTGGGTGGAGACTCGGTCCTGGGTGGAGACTCTGTCCTGGGTGCAGGCCCTGTCCTGGGTGAAGACTCTGCCCTGGGTGGGTTCCCTGTTCTGGGTGGAGACTCTGTCCTGGGTGAAGAATCTGCCCTGGGTGGGCTCCCTGTCCTGGGTGGAGACTCTTTCCTGGGTGAAGAATCTGCCCTGGGTAAAGAATCTGCCCTGGGCGGGTTCCCTGTACTGGGTGAAGCCTCTGCACTGGGTGGGTTCCCTGTTCTGGGTGGAGACTCTGTCCTGGGTGAAGAATCTGCCCTGGGTGGGCTCCCTGTCCTGGGTGGAGACTCTTTCCTGGGTGAATAATCTGCCCTAGGTGAAGAATCTGCCCTGGGTGAAGAATCTGCCCTGGGCGGGTTCCCTGTACTGGGTGAAGACTCTGCACTGGCTGGAGTGCCCTGTCCTGCCTGAGAACCTCTGCTGTGTACCTGAAAATGCAGCTGGTTGGGTTCCAATGAGATGGACCAAGAGGAAGCCAAAAGTCTGCTGATACCATCAGTGCTGGAACAAGGTCATCTAGAGCCAAGGGCGAACATGCCAAACGTATGTGTCAGTAAAAATCCCCCCCCACCAAGAAATTGAGCATGTTTACCCCCTAAGCATAAACTCCCCCTGGCTACTGGGAAATCTATTATTTCTGGCAGGGGGTATTTTTTTGGGGGTCCATTGTTGCTGGGGGATCTACTGTTGCTGGCAAGTCTATTGTTGATGGGGGGTCTGTTGTTGCTGGGAGAATATATAGTTGCTGAGGGGGTCTCTTGTTGTCGGGAGATATATAGTTTCTGAGGGGGCCTGTTGTTGCAGAGGGATATATACCGTAGTTTCTAAGGGGGTCTGTTGTTGTCGGGAGATATATAGTTTCTGAGGGGGCCTGTTGTTGCAGAGGGATATATACCGTAGTTTCTAAGGGGGTCTGTTGTTGCCAGGGGATATATAGTTGCTAAGGGGGGTCTGTTGTTGCTGAGGGGGGTCTATTGTTGATGGCTACAGGGGACCTATTATATATATATATTTCATGAGCAAGTTCCATACAAACCTCTTGGCACCAAAAAATGATACTTGGTTCTGTATTCTGTAAATGGGGCAGTGCTGAGAGGTGGGTAGGGGGTGGAACCAAGGGAGAGTCTGGAGAGGTGGGTAGGGGGCGGAGACAAGGGGTGAATCGAAAGGTGGGTAGGGGGTGGAACCGAGGGACAGTGCTGAGAGGTGGGTAGGGGCTGGAACCAAGGGATGGTGCTGAGAGGTGGGTAGGGGGTGGAACCAAGGGACGGTGCTGAGAGGTGGGTAGGGGGTGGAGACAAGGGACGGTGGTGAGAGGTGAGTAGGCGGTGGAGACAAGGGGTGACTCGGAAGGGGGGAGCACCTACACCTATCCTCTAGGAAGAAAAGCCCTGGCCATAATAGACTTCTTTGGACTTATGCCGTTGGCATCAGTCCGTTCACGATGCTTCTGAGATCCTTCGTCCATTAACAGGTTCAGGTGACTTGCCGTTGATCTCCTTCTGATCTGCATTTGATCTACTTGCACTTCCATAAACTTGCACTGGAATGCAAAATCTGTGTGGCAAGAACAAAAGTCAGTCGACACCGGCCCTAACACCGTGACTGCAGGCCACTGAGGGGACACACCGTCAGCAGACAAGACCATGACACCCTGCACTCACATTATGTCCTCAGTCTTCTGCATGGAATGACATTGGGTGACTGAGGACATCTTGTGGTGAAGGAAGGAATTACTGCAAAGATGGTGGAGAGAAGGTGAGTGTCGCAGTCAGAGCTGTTGGACCTTCCTGAGTTTCCAGTAAACAGCGGCTCCTATTGGCTGTCTGTATATGGGAAAGACGATATTTACTAATATGAAGTGTCATAGTTAGCTGCTTAGAAAGATTATTAATGGACATAAATAAGGAAAAAATAAACATTATATAACCTTGTAAACGTCCCCCGAATGATCGTTGTTCCGTCTCTTCTCAGGTCTCTGGGTTGCATCCTCTATGAACTGTGTACCTTCAGACATGTTTATGACTCTCCCCGATGGATCAGACTGGTATCCATGATTGTTAATGATCCGTGTCCCACCCTTCCCCCGAGGTATTCTGCAGAGCTCAATGATATTCTACAAAGGTGAGACAAGAGGTTATATGATGCTAGATAATGATGTGACTGGTGGAGCTCAACGGAACTTTTAACATGTAAAGCGGGACATGACTTCTCCACCAACTACTGTACATCGTGACTTCTCCACCAACTACATGGTGACTACTTCACTAACTACATGGTGACTTCTCCACCAACTACTGTACATTGTGACTTCTCTACTAACTACATCGTGACTTCTCCACCAACTACATGGTGACTACTTCACTAACTACATGGTGACTTCTCCACCAACTACATGGTGACTTCTCCACCAACTACACGGTGACTTCTCCACCAACTACATGGTGACTTCTCCACCAACTACATGGTGACTTCTCCACCAACTACATGGTGACTTCTCTACTAACTACATGGTGACTTCTCTACTAACTACATGGTGACTTCTCCACCAACTACATGGTGACTTCTCCACCAACTACATGGTGACTTCTCCACCAACTACATGGTGACTTCTCCACCAACTACATGGTGACTTCTCCACCAACTACATGGTGACTTCTCCACCAACTACACAGTGACTTCTCCACCAACTACATGGTGACTTCTCCACCAACTTCATGGTGACTTCTCCACCAACTTCATGGTGACTTCAATACCAACTACACGGTGACTTCAATACCAACTACATGGTGACTTCCCCACCAAATACATGGCGACTTCTCCACCAACTACACGGTGACTTCTACACCAACTACATGGTGACTTTTCCACCAACTACAAGGTGACTTCTCCACCAACTACACGCTGACTTCTCCACCAACTACATGGTGACTTCTCCACCAACTACATGGTGACTTCTCCACCAACTACATGGTGACTTCTCCACCAACTACATGGTGATTTCTCTACCAACTTGATAGTGACTTTGCCACCAAATTTATGGTGACTTCTTTGCAACTACACGGTGACTTGATATGTGCAACAATCAGCGCCTCCAACCTCTTTAAATAAAGTTCTATCTGTCAATAAATAAATAAATATTTCATGCATAAAAAAATATACAGTTAATGGTCCAAAACTTCTGTGCACTCTCAGTGAATTCACATCACCAACCAATACACAATTATTGATAGCGCAGCACTGCCTAAATAAACACACATCTATCATTTGTGCAAAAATGCCTAAATATTGACCATTACCACTGTAACGGGAGGGCCCGTGAGACCCAGAAGCTCTTACACAGATTGAGCCAGGAAATAAGGGACATGTGTTGGATTGTGTTAACATGTGTCTGTAATCCACAATATATTCAAGAATGTCTACAAGAACTAATTACAGGTTGTTGATTCAAAACCCAACCGGTCAATAGAAAGAGTGATTTATTCAATGTGGGAACAGGTGTTTAATGTTGTCTGCTACTGTCATGTAAATGAACCTTAGTCTGGCTCTCAAGAACCTTTCATTGTGTGATGCTAATTGACACTGTATTGTGTGAATTTCTATTGATGATAAATGTGTATTGTGTAGCAGGTGAGAAGAGCTTATCTTGGAGTTACCTTGTCTGGGTAAATGATTAGTAATTAGCTCATGTAGATTATCTCAGGGTCAGAATGTCTGTCTCCTAAAAGATGTGTATTGAGCTCATTGTGTCATGTTGTGGGTGGAGTTGGGTCATTGTTCATTGTGGTTCCAAAACTGTATATAAGAAGCCTGAGTTTCCCATTAAAATCTATCCGTTTTGAACCAGAGAACAGAGCTGTGTGTCTCGTTTCTGGGGAATCTGTATGGGCCGTGTTCGTCTGCCGGATTGTGGAGTGTCGATGAGCTTTCTTGGGCTCGAAATGGAATATCGTAAACGGCGTTAACTCCTGACCGTTACAACCACTGCCTTATCACCGGCCCTGCAGACGTGATGGGGAGGAAATGCTCAGCATAGAAACTCACTGAAAACTGAGCATGTGCAGAGTTCCCACCACAGCTGCAAAATCCCCAACTGCATTGGAGACATGGACAGAAGGGGAAGCTATAGAGCAGGAGGATCAACCAGGTTTTTTTTTGCAGAATACAGAAAAGGGAGTGAGTATGAACAGCATGTTATTTATGATGTGGGTTTAGTGACACTTTAAGTGCAGAGCCGGATCGCTCGGAGCGTCGCCTTAGGGACCTTCCCGCGGCCTCCTAGAGATCTGTATGGCGAGCCCCGTGAGAGCTTCCCCAGAGCCTTGCAATTTTCCCGGGAACATCGCAGGAGCCAAGCAGCATCGCCGCTGATTGAAGGAGATACAGACAGCGGCGGCCTCATTACCGAGCCCAAAGCACCCAGTGCAGGCCGACTCCTCATCCCGCCAACGTCCAGAGCGCTATAAAACGAGGGGGAGGACTCGCCGCACTGCTGAAGGGACACCTTTCTCCAGCCTGACAGACGCGGGAAAAGTAGGTCGCAGCGAAGCACTTCCAAAGTGGAGGAAATGTAATTGGCTGCAGGTGATGTGAGAGACGGCGGAGGAACTGACAGAACAACGCTTCACAAAGTCACTTCATCTCACCAACCTTTCCGAACGCGCCCGTCTACTGGAGAGAGATTCTTAATGCGGTCCGAGGCATTACGAAACAGAGCGCAAGAAAACCGCAGAGCCACGAGGCACAGACATGAAGAACGACCATTCCATTATCCAGCAATGCTGCAGCTGTGCCAAAATCAGAGCGAGTGCTCAACGTATCTGAAAGATCAGTTCAAGAATGGATATTCAGCTCCTCATAACCTCATATTTTCTAGTTTTAGGGCTCATTTACACTCGCTCCGGCTTCAACACGGCTAGTTTACACTCACTTCAAAACAGGGCTTCGGACAGGCTTTGGTAAAGCTCTCTGAACATCAGTCAAAGCTCCCGTCAGTAAATAAAATGGTTAGCTTACAGTCCTCTTTACACCTTGCTTTAGTTAGGTGCTTTGATAAGGCTTCAGTGGGGCTTTGGTGGAGCTTTGATGGGGCTTCGGTTAGGCTTGTTGGGGCTTCGATGAGGCTTCAGTGAGGCTTCAAGCAAGCTTTGCCATAGACTTCTATGGAGGCTTTGAAGACACTTTGAAGCACCACTGAAGCTACATGGGGTATCATTTTTGAAGCGAACCCGAAGCAAAGCAAAGCAAAAGCAAGGTGTAAACAGGACTGTAAGCTGACCATTTTATTTAGTGACAGGAGCTTTGACTGGCGTTCAGAGAGCTTTAACAAAGCCTGTCCGAAGCCTTGTTGAAGCTGAAGCAAGTGTAAATGAGCCCTTAGAAGTCTATGGCAAAGTGTCTTCAAAGCCTCCATAGAAGTCTATGGCAAAGCTCACTTGAAGCTCCACCAAGGCCCCACCTAAGCCTCACTGAAGCCCCACCAAATGCTCATTGAATGTCCCATCGAAGCTCTACCAAAAGCCTCATTGAAGCTCCACCGTAGCCCCACCGAAGCCCCACTGAAGCCTCATAGAAGCACTACCAAAGCCTCTTCCAAGCTCCACAGAGGCCCCATCAAAACCTCATCGAAACACTAAGCAAAAGCAAGGTGTAAACAGGACTGTAAGCTAACCATTTTATTTAGTGACAGGAGCTTTGACTGAGGTTCAGAGCTTTAACAAAGCCTGTCCGAAGCCAAAGCACGTGAGAATGAGCCCTTAGAAGTCTATGGCAAAGCGTCTTCAAAGCCTCCATAGAAGTCTATGGCAAAGCTCACTTGAAGCCCCACTAAAGCCCCACCTAAGCCTCACTGAAGCCCCACCAAAGGCTCATTGAATGCCCCATCGAAGCTCCACCAAAGCCTCATAGAAGCTCCACTGAAGCCCCATTGAAGCCTCACCGAAGCCTCACCGAAGCCTCATCGAATCACCAAGCAAAAGCAAGGTGTAAACAGGACTGTAAGCTAACCATTGTATTTAGTGACAGGAGCTTTGACTGAGGTTCAGAGCTTTAACAAAGCCTGTCCGAAGCCAAAGCACGTGAGAATGAGCCCTTAGAAGTCTATGGCAAAGCGTCTTCAAAGCCTCCATAGAAGTCTATGGCAAAGCTCACTTGAAGCCCCACTAAAGCCCCACCTAAGCCTCACTGAAGCCCCACCAAAGGCTCATTGAATGCCCCATCGAAGCTCCACCAAAGCCTCATAGAAGCTCCACTGAAGCCCCATTGAAGCCTCACCGAAGCACCAAGCAAAAGCAAGGTGTAAACAGGACTGTAAGCTAACCATTGTATTTAGTGACAGGAGCTTTGACTGGCATTCAGAGAGCTTTACCAAAACCTCTCCGAAGCCTTGTTCTGTAAATCCTTCCGCTGGTCACGGTTGCTTCTGTCCTAGGCACCCCCCGATCCGATGATCTGAGCCGTTTTGTCATGTAGTATTTATATCCGATCTGTGCTGTCTGGAATTTCCTTCCGCCCTAATCAGCAGCCTCAGGATTGCTCTTCACTTGTTCTAATTGTCACTTTTTTTTTTTGTTTCCCTTTTAATGTGGGTGATGTTTTTTTTCTTCCCTATTCTGTTTCCATCTCAGTGGTGCTCCAGAGAAAAACAGAAGATCGCAGAGCGCCGCCTTGGCCCAGTTTTTTTGCGTTGTGCCACTTTTGAAGGCGAAGTGACACCTCCCTTTAAATCCTCACACATTGACACAAATGTTCCGCATCCTTTAATGTGGCGGAGGGCGGGTGGGGGAGAGCGGCCCTCGTGTGTTCTGGCCCGTTATCCCGCCGGTCACACTCTCTGCTCTTATCTACATACGTACGGCGGAGAATCAGGATCTTCGGGGGAACCCACAATTCTTCTGTTTTTTTTTTTTAACAGAAGGAAAGTTTATTAAAGAATACAATTGTACAATGGACATGTGAACGTCAGTAAATAGAACAGTAGTGTAACGGTCACCACCGTTTACGATCTTCCATCAACCCAAGACAAGACAGCTTAGCCGACACTCTGACAATCCCTGTAGACACGATGCAACCATTCCCCAGAATCACCGAGACACACACACAGCTCTGGTTACTGGTTTCAAATGAATGAACAAACTCTTTAACCGCTTCAATACCAGGCTTTTATACCACCTCCATCCCGGGCCTATTCTGACACTTCTCTCCTACATGTAATAATCATCATTTTTTTTGCTAGAAAATTACACAGTACCCCCAAACATTATATATGTTTTTTTTAGCAGACACCCTAGGGAATAAAATGGCGGTCATTCCAAAGTTTTATCTTGCACGGTATTTACGCAATTATTTTTCAAACGCCTTTTTTTTGTAAAAAAATTGTTTTATGAATTAAAAAAATAACAAAACAGTAAAGTTAGCCCAATTTTTTTGTATTATGTGAAAGATTATGTTACACCGAGTAAATAGATACCCAACATGTCACGCTTTAATTATGCGCACACTCATGGAATGGCGCCAAACTTCGATACTTAAAAATCTCCATAGGCAACGCTTTATTTATTTTTTACAGGTTACAGTTTAGATTTACAGAGGAGATCTAGTGCTAGATTTGTTGCTGGCACTCTAACGCACACGGCGATACCTCACATATGTGGTTTAAACGGCGTTTACATATGTCGGCGGGACTTGCGTGTGCGTTCGCTTCTGCACGCGAGCTATCGGGGACAGGGGCGTTTTAATTATTTTTTTATCTTTTATTTATTTTTTACACTTTTTTTCATTTTTTTTTTTCCACTTTTATTCCTATTACAAGGAATGTAAACATCCCTTGTAATAGGAAATGTGTGTGACAGGTCCTCTTTATGGAGAGATGTGGGGTCAATAAGACCTCACATCTCTCCTCCAGGCTGGAAACCATGAGATCGGTGAAAAAAATTCACCGATCTCATGAATGGGGGCTTACAGCCGCAATCGCGGCTTTGTTTACTTACGGGGACCCGGGCGTGACGTCATCACATCGCGCCGGGTCCTCCGACGGTCATAGAGATGACTGGTGACCATCTGGTCACCAGTCATCTCTATGCTTCCTGCCGCCGCCGACGATTCGTTCTCCGGGCCCCCGAAGGCACAGGTAAGCCCGGAGAAGCACCGGATGGCGGCGGGAGGGGGGGGATGTCCCCTCCCGCGGCCTGTAAGAATGATCAAGCGGCGGAACCGCCGCTATGATCGTTCTTACATTGTGCAGAATCGTCGGCTAAAGAAGAGGATATCTGGATGATGCCTCTGGCTGCAGGCATCATCCAGATATTCGCCTGCAATGCCCAGGCCATCAATTGACGGCCACTTAGGATGGTAAATCCCATCCCAGGCCGTCAATTTTCTATGGCTGGGTATTGAAGTGGTTAATGGTTAGCTCTCTTATATACAGTACAAGGCATGTTTCAGTAATCACAGGAACAATCAAACTCTCCACCCCCAACATCACACCATGGGGGGCTTCAATCACATTCTTTTAGGTAATGACATCCAGTTGAGCTAATCATTAGTCATCCCCCAGATGTCCCGTCTCCGCAATTAGAGGAGGTAATTACTACAGCTTGACAAGTCACATTCCTTTACTAAACAGAATTGACATGCTAATTCCCTACCCCTGAAAGGAGACATCTGACCTTTAGACCAGTGGTCCCCAACCTTTTTGGCACTGGGGACCGGTTGCCTGGAAGAAAATTGTGCCAAGGCCCGGCGAGGGGGGGGGGGGGTGTACGCACAGGCGGGGGTAAACGATTTTTCGCGGGCAATTTATCAGGGCAATAGATGGTGTTCTGCTGTTGGCGCTTCAATCATCACGTTACCATGATTGGTATGGTGTCAGATTGATTGAAGCACATTTTTTCTTATATTACATTGTAATATAAATGAAATAGTTCAACTCACCATAATGCAGAATCAGTGGGAGCCATCAGCGTGTCACTTGCCATGTCGCCTGCCACCAGATGAGGAATGCGACTTGCCACGTCCACTGCCTGCCACCAGATGAGAAATGCCACGTCACCTGCCAGTGCTACCAGATGAGGAATGCCATGTCACCTGCCTGTGCCACCAGATGAGGAATGCCACTTGCCACGTCCACTGCCTGCCACCAGATGAGGAATGCCACTTGCCACCTCCACTGCCTGCCACCAGATGAGGAATGCCACGTCACCTGCCAGTGCTACCAGATGAGGAATGCCGCGTCACCTGCCTGTGCCACCAGATGAGGAATGGCACTGCATTGGTAGTACAGCGGTACAGTTGAGTGAGGGCAGGAGAGCGGAGATGCAGGGCGGTGAGAGATGTCATCTCTCTGCTCCTCGCCGCACCTCCGGCATTCCGCATGCGGTGAGGGGGAAGAGAGGTGATGCTAGGTGGCGAAAGAGCGGTGATGCTAGGCGGAGTGGCGAGACATGTCATCTCTCTGCTCCCCGCCGCACATTCGACATTCCGCACGCTGTGAGGGCAGAAGAGCAGTGATGCTAGGTGAGGGCGTGTGCCGGAAGCGCCAATGTAGCAGCCCCGCTGTGTGGGCAGAAGTGCCATGATTCAGGCTGGCGGTGAGAGATGTCATCTCTCTGCCCACCACCGCACCTCACACAGTGCAGCCTTCGCGGCCCGGCTGCAAATAAGCCTTGGCCCGACACTGGGCCGCGGACCGGGGGTTGGGGAACACTGCTTTAGACTACTAACTCACAACACATATCTATCATCAAAAGCATCTTCATACAATGAAAGGTCTGAGAAGCAGACGTGCTTAGTTAGCATCTCAACAGCCAAGGTTAAGCATTGAAGGAGACACTCTTATTGACCGGTTGGGGGTCAGAATAAAATCACCTGTAATATCTCAAGATATCCTGCAATATGAACTATCAGTAATGTCCCATCTCATGTAATTTATAATTAATATTTCTCAGTCACCCTACGCCCAAAAGGGGCACAGGGTGGACTTAGACCCAAGAGTTATTATTGATGCTGGCACAGGAGTACCCCTCATCCTTCCAAAGTCTCTGGTTGTCACGGGTCATTCCGTTACAAGTAGCATAAAATAATCATACAAATGCAAATATACAGAGTCCTTTCCAACATGGCCATACAGCAATGAAACAATTATACCCAGGATCCCAGATCAATTCCGAACAGTAGACAAGAAAATCAGAACTAAAGTATCGTGGGCAACCATATGCCCAACCAAGAGGACCATTCGGAAATCCATCCCACCCAGAATCCCACAAGGGGGGAGGGGGGAACGGGGGGGGGGGGGGGGGAGAGGGAAGGATGAAGTATCAGGATCAGGGAATTCTTCTGTTTTTAATATTGCAAACATAACCCTGCAGATACAAAGAGATCCGTGTTCTTTACAATGTATCTCTTTTTTTCTTTTAGGTTTGGGTGGAGCAGCAAATAGTAGAACTTGTGTAGAGTTGGAGAGATTTTCTTACAATAAAGTAACTGATAATAGAAATACAAAGACAGATTTATATGGAAGTAAATTTGCAGGCCTTTAACCCCGCCTCCTCCGAGGGCCTCTTCAGGGTCACACAGCCTTGGGCTAGCAGTGCAAACCTCCATGGAGGCCCACGGGTCCAATTAGAGTGGTGAATGGTGGGGGGGGGGGATTCTGAGCGCTATTGAGAAAGACAGTTGGGAAAAACTGCTGAAGGAGGTAAGAAAATAAAAGAGGGAAGGAAAAGAGATGACAGGGGTGGGGGTGCATGGGTATAAACACCCCTCAGACCCAGGTCCGAAACCACCACTTCAGCCCCCCCGGAAGAATTGGCCGCCCAATGACCGGTCATTTTTTGCGATTCGGCACTGCGTCACTTTCACACTGAAGTGTTTTTACAGTGTTTTAACGTTAAAAATAGCGCTATTAAAACGCTCATAAAACGCTCTCCACGCATCTCAATGGATCCTTTGGAGCAGCCTTTGGGCGCTGAAAAAAAACGCTCCAAAAACACCCTCTCCATTGAAATGAATTGAAAGCGCTGTAAAAATGCCTTACCCTTTCACACCGAGGCACGCAAAAACGCCCTAAGCTTAGGGTCTTAGGCCGCGTACACACGAGGAGACATATCCGATGAAACCTGTCCTGGGGGATTTTGGTTTGTTGTGTGTACACACGATCGCACCAAAATCCCTACGGACAGACAGCGCGGTGACGTGGCGGTGGCGGTGACGTTGACGCCAAACCAGGAAGTACAATGCTTCCACGCATGCGTCGAATCCATTCGACGCATGCAGAAAATGTATGTCCGCTGGTTAGGCGTACTAACCAGCGGACATATCCGACGGACTGCTTTCCAGCAGACAAGTTTTAGAGCATGGGTGCCCAACCTTTAGAAGGCCAGGGGCCACTTAAGCGACTTAGTGATTAGTCATGGGCCACAATGAACGGAGTGGGCAGATGACAAGTCTGTGTCCAGTCTCCATATGTAAAGCAGACACAGACTTAGCCCAATCTTCTCTACCTCTGATCCAATCAGATGGAAGGAGACGGATCCACTTCTGATTTTTTTTTTAGCAAATCGGATTGGAGGTAGGCAGGTGTAAAGAGACAAAAGTCTGTTTACATCTGCCCCTCCACAGAGGTGAATGGTGGGTCAGATTGGGTCAGCCCGATCGCGTGAAAGGGGCCTAAGACTGCTTTTACATTGACGGTCTGCGGTCCACCCACCGTGGGTGCAGCGCATTGTACCTGTGGTTTTTGCCATAGACCTCTATTATGTCCTGCAGGTGTGGTGCACTTTCTGAAAAGCCACTTGCTTTCTCTACCTTCATTCACAACACTGATGCTCTGGGATAGCAGGTCGGCAACCTGCAACATAGGCTTGCCAACCAGCCATTCCCAGAGCAGGTGGTCGCGGGCCACATCAGAGGGCTCCGCGGGCCATATGTGGCCCCCGGGCCACTAGTTGGGCACCCCTGTTTTAGAGCATGCTTTAAAACTTTTGTCTGCTGGGAACCTGTCCACTAGGCCGTACACACGATCGGATATGTCCGCGGACCAGTTTCAGCAGATATGTTCGATCGTGTGTATGTGGCCTTAGCGGTGCTTTACCAGCACATTGGGACTGCAGATGAGGCTTCGCTCGAATAACGCTAACAAAACGCTTGAAAAACACTCGAAAAAACGCCCAGTGTGAAAGGGGCCTAACTGACAAATGTGCGGTCGTGCGACGTGGCTCCCAAACAAAATTGGTGTCCTTTTTTTCCCCCACAAATAGAGATTTCTTTTGGTGGTATTTGATCACCTCTGCGGTTTTAATTTTTTGCACTATAAACAAAAATAGAGCGACAATTTTAAAATAAAATCAATATTGTTACATTTTTGCTATAATAAATATCCCCAAAAAAACATATAAAAAAATGTTTTTCCTCAGTTTAGGCCGATACGTATTCTTCTACACAGGGGCGGATTGACCATTGGGACTTTCGGGCACCGCCCAAGGGCCCCATGCCACTAGGGGGCCCCATTAGGGTTGCCAGGCTCAATAAAACCAGGGACAGTATGTAAAAATCTGTGTTTCTTTTTACATCTGTCCCATGATATGTCTTAACCCGACATGTTTTGATATGAAAATCCTGAGATTTGAGCTGCCCCGCCTCTGCACTGCCTCCTGGCGTGGTGGCCATCTGTAAGCCCGGGGGCCCCATGATCTTCTATTGCCCGGGGGCCCCATGGGTTGTCAGTCCACCCCTGCTTCTACATATTTTTGTTAAAAAAATAAATCGCAATAAGCGTTTATTGATTCCTTTGCTCAAAAGTTATAGCCTTCACAAAATAGGGGGTAGTTTTATGGCATTTTTATTATTATTTTATTTTTTACTAGTAATGGCGGCGACCAGCGATTTTTATTGTGACTGCGACATTGTGGCGGACACATCGGACAGTTTTAGCAACATTTTGGGACCATTCACATTTATACAACTCTTCCCATACCTAGGACTGATCTCCTCGTCTGACAGCCGCTAATATCTGGGTCACTGGTAATCATTTTTCCCCCGGCAAAAAAGCTGCCAGCCAGACTTCCGTAATGAGGCCTTAGATTTGCGCCACTGAATGTGCAGAATAATTACATCTTCTGGGATCCTTCCACTGAGCGGAGCAATTACCATTGCGCTTAATTGTATTACCAGACGCCCTAAAAAACACGTCTCTGGGAGGGCAGGACTTTCATGTCTGGGCAGGGTGAGCTCCGCCGAGCAATGAACACCGCCGATCACATTATGGAGGAGAGGTGACGTCCGGGGAGATATGTGTGCTGATCGAGACGATATTATTCTTATTCATAGGACTCGGCTTTACAGCCCTCGTGTATCGCTGAGCCGGAAAATCACAACATACAGAAAAAAAATCACCCCCCCTTTAAAATAATCATATTTTGTTGCTTTGCAGCCCGAAATGAAGACAGACACATATTTTGTTTTATCCAGCTGTATTTTCTCAGTGCAACTTATAACATACAAGTGAAAGATATAAAGATATAAAGTGTTTTGAAAAAAGTATTAATTCAGACTCTTATGTAAAATCACAGATATCAATTCTCATTCTGCATACACACAATCATTTTTCGGGTTGTAAAAAGGGAAGTTTTTCCAACTTCATCATTTAAACGACGTTGCCCACACACGTTCGTGGAAAAAAAAATACTCTAGCAAAGCGCGGTGACGTACAACGCCACTATAAAGGGGAGGTTCCATGCGGATGGCGCCACCCTTCAGGCTGCTTTACCTGATTTTCTGTTACAGCGTGATGAATGTGCGATCTCCGTTACGAACGCTAGTTTTACCAGAACGAGCGCTCCCGCCTCATAACTTGCTTCTGAGCATGCGTCGTTAAAGCCCACACACCATCATTTTTACAACACAAAAAGCGACAACGTTTAAAACGTTTTTGAAAAATGGAGCGTGTTGCAATTTTTTTTTTTTTTTACGTTTTTCAGAACCCGAAAAATGATGTGAAGCCCACACACCGTCGTTTTAAATGACATTTTTAAAAAACGCATTTTTTTTACATGCCGAAAAATGATCGTGTGTACGCGGCATCAGTGTCACTTCATAATTCATACCATTTTTTTTTTTGCTTGTATATTGAAAAGCGCAACTTTTTGTTTATTTTATATATATATATATATGTAGCACTACCCCCAGAGGAGCTGCTGGTTACATTTTGGGATTGCACGTTACCTCTGTGTAGCTTTCGTTGTCAGGGTGGGAAAGTCCATAAGAAATGTCCAGACAGATGTAAAACCTCCAACAGTTATGGTTTTATTTCTTTTACTGCAAGGTAACTTGAAATAGAGAACGTAGGAGGGAGAAGAAGAGCAGGGGAAGGTTCAGGCACATGGTACAGAATAAATCCGTCTCCAGCTATTGAGTAGGTATTTGAATAATAAAGTGCAGCTCTATGGGCCAGATTCAGGTAGAGTTATCTATCAGTGATACTCCAGCCTAACTCTCAGGCGGTGTACACACGACCGAGGTTCTCGCTGGAAACCAGCGAGAACCTCGCTGGAAGCTGCATTTCAGCGAGGACCTCGGCCGTGTGTACACAGAGTAATCCCGCTCTCTTTTTGCTCGACGGCCCGCCTGGATGAATGGCTGGTTGCCATTCCCGACGGGCGGGTCGCCGATTTCGACGGCCGGCAGAGAACCTCGACGTGTGTTCTGCCCTTCGAGGTTCTCTGCCGTGTGTACGCGGCTTCACTTTGAGCCGGCGTTTCTGTAAGCAGAAAACAAGAAACGCCGGGTTGGAGTTCCTATACGAGCGGCGTAATTGTATTTCGCCGGCGTATCGGAACTGCAATTTTAAAAAATGGCCCCGGGGGCGTTCCCGCTGATTAACGGCGAGAATATGTTAATCAGCGAGAATCGGAAATTCACGATCGTATTCGGGCCCGACGCAGTGACTTTCCGACGTTTCCGTAAGAGATACGCGGTGTAAAGATAAAGCGGCCCCCTCTAGTGGAGTATCCTATGTTAAGTATGGCCGTCGTCATCGCGTCGAAAAAACGTCCGTGAATGGGGATTGACGTTCACTGACAGAATTTGAAGCATGCGCACTGACAGTCGACGCATGCACAGTACGTTCGCCGCGGGATCGCGCCTAGTTATAATAGTACACGCCCCCTACCCGCCCAATTTGAATTCCGCCGGCTCATTTTCGCTACGCCGCCGCAACTTTAGGAGCAAGTGCTTTGTGAATAACAGTACTTGCTCCTAAAGTTTCGGCGGAGTAACGTAAATGAGAAACGTTACTCCAAATTAACGATTCGCCCATCTACCTGAATCTGGCCCTTTGTGTGTATATAACCACTTGAACAAGCTGAGTTCCTGTGGATAGGTGATCATACGTGATATATGATAACAAAAACCAGTTTGCATACCAGCTCCAGCCACCTACCACGCCATATCTCTGCTCCTTTTATTTTTAATATTTTATTTATATATTTTTTTATATCTACTCATGGTTACATGCACGTTGGAGTGTTTGTTTGGCACACGGTTTCTTGCTGTGCACCATTTTTACCATTGACTCCTGTTTGGTTTACATACCATTGTGTGTGTGGCAATTTATCTTTTTGTGCAATAAATTTTGCCCAATTTTGCCAGTATCACACTATGTGGAGTTTCTCTTTTCTTTTATATGCCCATATCTAAGTCCCACTATCCACCTTGGCTTCTGAGTTAAACACTGGACCCAAACGTGGGAATATCCATGAGCCGGCGATCCGAAGGAGTAGTCTTTTCCTGCTTCCAGTGTATGCAGTCTGTTGGTGTGATTAAGCGCTGCCGATCCGCCGCCATATGGTGAGCTGGGTCCTTCCTGTCTGGTAAGAGTGTTCAATTCTCCCCCAAACCATTGGTGAAGGCACTTCCGGGTGATTTTTGGATTCGCACCTTAGCAGCTTGGATTGCTCATGTATAGTGTGGACTTTGATCTGTTCCATTGGAGTACTAGTGTGAAAAAAACTGTTCCTCTTTACATATTTTGATCTTGGACTACGGCATATATCATCCATATATGATAGGACATTTATTTACGTGATGCACTGTCATTTCTTCTATCTTTATGATTTTGTGTGTGATTTAGTGTGATTAGGATTTCACATATATGTTTCTAGGCCCTTTTTTCAGTAACTGGGTTTTTGTTATCACATATCACGTATGATCACCTATCCACAGGAACTCGGCTTGTTCAAGTGGTTATATATACACATCGCGCTGCACTTTATTATTCACATTCCTATTTGTCAGTTGTAGTGTTAGCAGCTTGTTTACCATTTTATATTTGGCGCAATTTGTCGTATATGTTTTCACCATTGAGTAGGTATTGCTCACCTGGATAGTCCCCTCTCACTTGGCCCAGCAGCTGGGATGGCGCACAAACTAATGTCCAGATGGTCTCTGCCACAGACTTTTTGGATGAACTTGGACCTCTGTGCCCTTTAACAAAAAGAAAAAAAAGAGAGAGAAAAAAATATATATATATATAATATATATATATATTTTTTTTAAAAGGGTGGTTGCCAACTGGGGCCCCGGGGACCTTATTTTTTTTTTTTTTATAAAAGGAAATTACAAAAAAAGGGGGCTTTCCATTCGGGACCTCTGGGTCCTTTAATAAAAAGAAACCTCTGGGCCCTTTAAAAAAAAAGAAAGAAATAAAAATATATATATATAAAAAAGAAATAAACATTTATATATAAAAAAAACAAGGGGGTTGACTTCCAGGGCTCTGGGGACCTCTGGGCCCTTTAATAAAAAATAAAAATATAAAAAAAATATGTAAACAAAAATAAAAAATACAATTATAAAAAAAGGATGTTTGACACATGGGGCCCTGGGGACCTCTGAGCCCTTTGATAAAAATACATCTATATATTAAAAAAAAAGAAATAAAATAATATAAAAAAGTAAAAAAAATTATAAAAAATGAGGATTGTCATCCAGGGGCCCTAGGTATATATATATATATATATATATATATATATATATATATATATATATATATATATATATATATATATATATATATATATATATATATATATACATACAGTATATATATATATATATAATATAAATATAGAAATAAAAAAATATATAAAAAATATATATTTTTTTTATAAAAAAAGGGGGGTTGTCATCTGGGGCCCTGGTGGCCTCCGGGCCCCTGGGGACCTCCGGACCTCTAAAAAAAATAAAAGAAAAAAATTGTCCCTTTAATAAAAAATAAAATAAAAATATATTAAAAAATATATTTTTTTATAAAAAAAATATATTTTTTTTATAAAAAAAAAGGACTTGCCATCTGGGGCCCTTGGTGGCCTCCGGGCCCCTGGGGCCCCTTACAGGTGTAATGCCTGTACCCCCCTGATGGCGGCCCTGCCGGAACCGGCGGGCTCCAAGGCTTTCAATGTTGTGGATCCCTCCTTAATTAGGTCACCAGGCCTAACCCGAGACGCTGGCACTTTGCCGGTCTCCTCCAGGGCAGGTCCTTCCCCGGTTTCCTTCACTAAGATAGCTTCCTCCCTTGTGGACAGACAACTTGGGATCCCCTTTTAGGGTTGCAGGCCCCAGCCAACATAGCTGGGCCTACTCAGCAGCTAAACCACTCCAGGCCAACGTGGGCCCCGAAGTCAGGCACACAAACGCACCCCTCGCTCCAGTAGGGCGGCGAGGCGAAGGAAGGGACCAGATCAATGACGTCTGTCCCTTTAAAGTACCCCATCCCAGCATGCACAGCGAGATCACCACTTCCACTGCACCGCAGCCGAAAAGGGACACCCAACACACCATGGTACACCTGCGTTCCAACATAGGGTCAAGATGGCAACACCACCTGCAGGCAACAAGGGAAACTACCAAGTAGTACCACAGCCAGAACAGAGGCAAATGTGTGCTAATCAAACAGGTCTGGACCCAAGTATAGGCTCAGACTTCCCTTAAATTTAAAATAGCGCCCCCTAGATTTGGGGTGGGCGCTACATATATATATTTTTGTTAATGAAATGTATAATAACTGTATAAACTGTTGGGGTGTTACTACCTGCCTTGAGTTTATCTATAAAAAGAACTCCACTAGAATGATACCTGTATCTGTGACCAGATCAGCCAAGTATAATTTTAGAAATCCGCCATTCTTTGTGTGTCGCCCCCGCTTTGTCTGGTGCGCCGCTCGCTGTCTTTGTTTGGCAGCACAAAGAGTTCCAGCAGAGTTCAAAGACGTGTCAGTCGCCGAGGTGGAGACTCCCCCGACACACAATTAGAAGTACATAAAGCAGGAGTCTCAGCAGCCACCATACGGTGGTCACATTGCCCCCGGGGGGGGGCATTGGAAGGACCGGCTCCAGAAGAAAGAATGAATTTTTTTTACAGATTGTCAATGTCCTATAAATATTTCAAAAATAACGTCTTTTCACCAAGGAGAGTCTGCGTAAAGTTTTCTCTGAAAGAGAACTCAAAATGTAGCACAAAGTTCAGTAATACATAGCGGGCAACTTCATATTAATGGCCATGGGGGGAGGGGGCAACTTCATATTAATGGCCATGAGGGGAGGGGGCAACTTCATATTAATGGCCATGAGGGGAGGGGTCATCTCCATATTAATGGCCATGAGGGGAGGGGTCATCTCCATATTAATGGCCATGAGGGGAGGGGTCATCTCCATATTAATGGCCATGAGGGGAGGGGTCAACTCCATATTAATGGCCATGGGAGGGGAGGGGGCAACTTCATATGAATGGCCATGGGAGGGGAGGGGTCATCTCCATATTAATGGCCATGAGGGGAGGGGGCAACTTCATATTAATGGCCATGAGGGGAGGGGGCAACTTCATATTAATGGCCATGGGGGGGAGGGGGCAACTTCATATTAATGGCCATGGGGGGGGGGGGGCAACTTCATATGAATGGCCATGGGAGGGGAGTGGGCAACTTCATATTAATGGCCATGAGGGGAGGGGGCAACTTCATATTAATGGCCATTGGAGGGGAGGGGACAACTTCATATGAATGGCCAAGGGGGGAGGGGAGGGGGCAACTTCATATTAATGGCCATGGGGGGAGGGGGCAACTTCATATTAATGGCCATTGGAGGGGAGGGGACAACTTCATATTAATGGCCAAGGGGGGAGGGGAGGGGGCAACTTCATATTAATGGCCATGGGGGGAGGGGGCAACTTCATATTAATGGCCATGGGAGGGGAGGGGTCAACTTCATATTAATGGCCATGGGAGGGGAGGGGGCAACTTCATATTAATGGCCATGGGGGGGAGGGGGCAACTTTATATGAATATCCACCATTTTGGAATGGGAGGTCCAACAAGCTTATACAGTTGCGATGGTCAACTGTTCATCATACATTTGGCAACACTGTATATTCATGAATAATGTCCTCCAATCTTCTCCTTCCAACTTCACAATTAATTCACAACATAATTTCCTGTCCTGAGTTTCATTAACCAGTTCAACAAGTTCATTAGCCTATGAATAGGGGAATCCTGCATTCTAAAAACAATGCATGGTAACTCAAATGTGCTATTGCCTATACAATGGAAAAGTTGGAAAAAGGATCACCCCTTTGTCAGTATTTGATTACTTTAAAGAGATGGGGGGTTTATTTTCTATACCCATTGTATGTATGCTATAATAAATCACTAAAATAGCCATGGCAACACATGCACATCATTTTTTTTTTAGGAAAACATAGAGAGATCCTGTCACGCCGGCCACATACCTGAGGTGAGTCCGAAGTAGTGGGGAGGCTTCCCTTGCACCTCGGGTCCTTGAAGCCTCTGGAGATGGAGACAGAGACTTGGTGGACACCGAGTGGCACGGGTGTCTAGGGTGCGGAGCACTGTGCAAGCCTTAAACCGAGATCTGAGCCGAGGTCAAGTCCACTGTGGCTACCAGGTACAGAAGGGTTAATCAGAAGAAGAATGGTCGAGATCCAAACCGGGTCGGTTCCAATCTGGTAGCTGAGTACAAAAGGGGCAAAGAAGTAGAATGGTCAGGCTACAAATCCGAGGTCAAAGGCAAGCAGCAATCAAGAGTTGTCAAATAGGTTACCAGGTCACAAACAGTTCAGACAGATCACACACTAGCACAGGAACAAGGGGGAACTGAACATAATCAAGCAATTTGGCAGTGTCTGGGCTGGGTGTATATAGGGAAGTTTGAGGTCACTTCCTGTGTTCGCCTCCTGGGCATTTTCTCGCCTTTTTTCCATCAGGTTGAGGTCACTTCCTGTGCACCTCCTGGGAATTTTCTTGCCTTTTTTCCATCGGTTTGAGGTCACTTCCTGTGCACCTCCTGGGAATTTTCCTGCCTTTTTTCCATCGGGTTAAGGTCACTTCCTGTGCGCCTCCTGGGCATTTTCTCGCCTTTTTTCCATCAGGTTGAGGTCACTTCCTGTGCACCTCCTGGGAATTTTCCTGCCTTTTTTCCATCGGGTTAAGGTCACTTCCTGTGTGCCTCCTGGGCATTTTCCCGCCTTTTTTCCATCAGGTTGAGGTCTCTTGCTGTGCACCTCCTGGGCATTTTTCTGCCTTTTTTCTATCAGGTTGAGGTCACTTCCTGTGTGCCTCCTGGGTATTTTTCTGCCTCTTTTCCATCAGGTTCAGGTCACTTCTGGTGTGCCTCATGGGTATTTTCCCGCCTTTTTTACCATCAGGTTGAGGTCACTTCCTGTGCGCCTCCTGGGGATTTTCCTGTCTTTTTTCCACCAGGTTGAGGTCACTTCCTGTGCGCCTCATGGGAATTTTCCTGCTTTTTTTTCCATCGGGTTGAGGTCACTTCCGGTGTGCCTCCTGGGTATTTTCCTGCGTCTTTTCCATCAGGTTGAGGTCACTTCCTGTGCGCCTCCTGGGGATTTTCCTGTCTTTTTTTCCACCAGGTTGAGGTCACTTCCTGTGCGCCTCATGGGAATTTTCCTGCTTTTTTTTCCATCGGGTTGAGGTCACTTCCTGTGTGCCTCCTGGGGCTTTTTTCTACCTTTTTCCATCGGGTTGAGGTCACTTCCTGTGTGCCCAGAGGCTTTGTGAGGCCTTAGGCAAAACTTGACATGGGGCCCCACTCGCACCCATGATGGGAAAAATAATTCAAGGACAAGAGCCTCTTCCCACAACCCTGGCCGGTGGTTGTGGGGGGTCTGCGGGCAGGGGACTTATCGGAATCTGGAAGCCCCCTTTCACAAGGCGGCCCCCAGATCATGCCCTTTAACAACTAAGGGGTGGAGGCCAACTGGTGTTGTCACTTGGTGAGCCCGCACCCTTGGGACGTCATTGACTGAGGGCATGCTGGGTTATTGCTGTCACAAGGGGTGGTGTCACCGATATTCACTGGTTGTTAGGGACTCTGGCGGCCCGCTCCAGAGCCAGGGCTCTTAAAGCTGCCTGAGCACAGCAGCGTTAAGTTCCCCTGTCCCTCAAAACTGGGGTAATGCATTGGGTAAATTAGGCGGCTGCGAGGCCCCTGGAAGTGCGAGGCCTTCGGCGTCTGCCTAATTTAAGAGCCGCCTCTGTGTGTGACTCCTGGGCATTTTCCTACCTTTTTTTTCCATCAGGTTGAGGTCACTTCCTGTGCGCCTCCTGGGCATTTTCCTGCCTTTTTCCATCAGGTTGAGGTCACTTCCTGTGCGCCTCCTGGGCATTTTCCTGCCTTTTTCCATCAGGTTGAGGTCACTTCCTGTGCGCCTCCTGGGCATTTTCCTGCCTTTTTCCATCAGGTTGAGGTCACTTCCTGTGCGCCTCCTGGGCATTTTCCTGCCTTTTTCAATCAGGTTGAGGTCACTTCCTGTGCGCCTCCTGGGCATTTTCCTGCCTTTTTCCATCAGTTCTTCTGCACAGGTGCGGGTTGGCGGACTGAGGTGTCTTTGGCGCATGCTCAGTTGGCACGGATGCGTAGTAAGATACTGACATAGACTTGGTTGACATTGCATTGTCTAAATAATTTATTTCTTCCCTAATGGAAAAATACAAATGATTGAAAGAGAATATTGTCTACATAAGAGGTAATTCTAGCAGAAGGGTGGAGCTTCAAGAGAGCGCAAAAGCGACTCGGCCGTCGCACACAATGCCTCACACATCTGTTCTATATCTGTGAAAAGTCCTTGTTAAATAAAATCCATGAACCTCCATGGATATCAATATCTCCAGAGTTGTATAATTGCAATTCCTTCACTGCTGTGTGACAAGTGCGCCTTTTAATAAAATGGCTTTACGGGCTTTTCAAACTTCGCTAATGCGAGAAATGTCCTGGTATCACATCGCCGCGTACTTTGATAATTGGCTGCGAAGCGGCGTGGCCTCGCTGTCATCGCGGAGGGGTAATTGGGTAACGAGATCTCAAGAAGCTGAACTTTGATATTCTAACAAAGTAACTCTGCGACACCGCCGAGAAAAAAAAAAACAGTCACTGCGGACGGCATCGGCGCCGGCCCTTATCTGTCACTTCGTCACCCGGGCCGCTCAGATCAAAATGCCAGCCGGGAATTATAAAAACATGAAAAGGATTGGAGGAAGTCGCTTCATCTTTTGCCATATTAAGGATTTGTTTTAAAGAGAACCTGTCACTCTTTGTTCTGACAGACATTCGCAGAGACAACGGCCCGGATTCACAGAGATGGGCGCAAATTTACGCTGGCGTAGCGCGCACATAGTACGCCACGCCGGCGCAGCGCGGAGAGGCATGCACTGAATTCAGCAAGCTATTGCTCCCAACTCTGCGCCGGCGTAGCGTACACTTTCGCCGGCGTAAGTGGAAGTGGGCATGTTCCATGCTAATGAAGCGTGACCCCATGCAAATGATGGGCCGGGCGCCAGACAAGTACTTAAAATGAACTGCGCATGCGTCGGGACGTGGGCGTATCCCCCGTGCGCATGCTCACAACCACGTCGGAACAACTGCCTAAGATACGCCGGATCACTGTGTACGCCGTGAACGTAACCTACGCCCAGACACACCCACGTCGGCCCGTATTCACAGACGCCCAACGTACAATACGTAGGCTTGTGTTCCCTGCTCCATACCTGTGCATGGGTTGCGCCTCATCCGTGGGGAATATCTTTACGCCGGACGTAAAACTTATGCAAACCTCGTAAATCATGCACCGGGCGCAAGTACGTTCGTGAATCGGCGTATCTCCCTCATTTGCATATTTGAATGCCTAATCAATGGGAGAAGCAGCATGCGCCCAGACCATATTTGCCCCCACGCCACGCCGGCGTAAGTAAGATACGTCGGGGTAGGGTGGCCTATTTTTAGGCGTATCTTGGTTTGTGACTCTGGCGCACACACACGCCGGGCGCATATTTACGCTACGCCGGGAAAAGGTGAGTTACGTCGGCGTACGTGCTTTGTGAAACCGGGCCAACGTTTCCAGAGGCCGCAAACGAATTTTCACCGTTAATAAGACCGAAATATGTTGGACCGGTACTAGAGAGAGAAACGCCCACACATTTGTGCAGAGTGCAGAATTATTAGGCAAATGAGTATTTTGAGCACATCATCCTCTTTATGCATGTTGTCTTACTACAAGCTGTATAGGCTCGAAAGCCTACTACCAATTAAGCATATTAGGTGATGTGCATCTCTGTAATGAGAAGGGGTGTGGTCTAATGACATCAACACCCTATATCAGGTGTGCATAATTATTGGGCAACTTCCTTTCCTTTGGCAAAATGGGTCAAAAGAAGGACTTGACAGGCTCAGAAAAGTCAAACATAGTGAGATATCTTGCAGAGGGATGCAGCACTCTTAAAATTGCAAAGCTTCTGAAGCGTGATCATCGAACAATCAAGCGTTTCATTCAAAATAGTCAACAGGGTCGCAAGAAGCGTGTGGAAAAACCAAGGCGCAAAATAACTGCCCATGAACTGAGAAAAGTCAAGCGTGCAGCTGCCAAGATGCCACTTGCCACCAGTTTGGCCATATTTCAGAGCTGCAACATCACTGGAGTGCCCAAAAGCACAAGGTGTGCAATACTCAGAGACATGGCCAAGGTAAGAAAGGCTGAAAGACGATCACCACTGACCAAGACACACAAGCTGAAACGTCAAGACTGGGCCAAGAAATATCTCTAAGGTTTTATGGACTGATGAAATGAGAGTGAGTCTTGATGGGCCAGATGGATGGGCCCGTGGCTGGATTGGTAAAGGGCAGAGAGCTCCAGTCCGACTCAGACGCCAGCAAGGTGGAGGTGGAGTACTGGTTTGTGCTGGTATCATCAAAGATGAGCTTGTGGGGCCTTTTGGGGTTGAGGATGGAGTCAAGCTCAACTCCCAGTCCTACTGCCAGTTTCTGGAAGACACCTTCTTCAAGCAGTGGTACAGGAAGAAGTCTGCATCCTTCAAGAAAAACATGATTTTCATGCAGGACAATGCTCCATCACACGCGTCCAAATACTCCACAGCGTGGCTGGCAAGAAAGGGTATAAAAGAAGAAAAACTAATGACATGGCCTCCTTGTTCACCTGATCTGAACCCCATTGAGAACCTGTGGTCCATCATCAAATGTGAGATTTACAAGGAGGGAAAACAGTACACCTCTCTGAACAGTGGCTGGGAGGCTGTGGTTGCTGCTGCACGCAATGTTGATGGTGAACAGATCAAAACACTGACAGAATCCATGGATGGCAGGCTGCATGAGTGTCCTTGAAAAGAAAGGTGGCTATATTGGTCACTGATTTGTTTTTGTTTTGTTTTTGAATGTCAGAAATGTATATTTGTGAATGTTGAGATGTTATATCGGTTTCACTGGTAAAAATAAATAATTGAAATGGGTATATATTTGTTTTTTGTTAAGTTGCCTAATAATTATGCACAGTAATAGTCACCTGCACACACAGATATCCCCCTAAAATAGCTAAAACTAAAAACAAACTAAAAACTACTTCCAAAAATATTCAGCTTTGATATTAATGAGTTTTTTGGGTTCATTGAGAACATGGTTGTTGTTCAATAATACAATTAATCCTCAAAAATACAACTTGCCTAATAATTCTGCACTCCCTGTATATAAATGTTTATAATAAAATGTTATTTTTAAAAGTATTCATTAAAATCATGAAAAATCTGCTGTATATATATATTGAGCCCACGTGCTTGTATGACAAAATCTTAATAATCAGAGACTGTGGCTTTTCCATTCCCTCATCTTGTATTCTACTTGCAGGATGCTGTCCAAAGACCCGGAGCTACGACCGAGTGCCAAGGACATCCTGAACTTTCCTTACGTCGCTGACAGAGCAAAGGTACCGCAGGGGCGGTCTGATTGTCTTAAAAGTTTTATTATTTCTTATTTTTTTATGATTGTTTTTTTGAAAACATTTTTAGGAGCTCCATTTGGGGGGGGGGGGGCTTTGGTGAAATATCAAAGGTCTAATCAGAGATAGAGAAAGGGATTGAGGACAGAGAATCCCCAGTCCCTTTCTCTGCAGCCTAGCAGCAGGGGAAATTTTGCCCAGCACAGGGTGATTAGGGTGTACCCAGGCACACCTGGCACACCCTGTGCGCACACCTATGGACGGATGCCCCATCTTTTGCTTTCAATATTGAAAATTCGTTAGTTTGGTTTTTGGTTCCCCGGACGGACGCAGTGTGTAGTTCTCGGGACGGACGGACGGACGCAGTGTGAAGTTCTCGGGACAGATGGACGCAGTGTGTAGTCCCCCGGACGGACGCAATGTGTAGCCCCCCGGACGGACGCAGTGTGTAGTTCCCCGGACGGACGCAGCGTGTAGTTCCCCGGACGGACGCAGTGTGTAGTTCCCCGGACGGACGCAGTGTGTAGTTCCCCGGACGGACGCAGTGTTTAGTCCCCCGGACAGACGCAGTGTTTAGTCCCCCGGACGGACGCAGTGTTTAGTCCCCCGGACGGACGCAGTGTGTAGTTCCCCGGACGGACGCAGTGTTTAGTCCCCCGGACGGACGCAGTGTTTAGTCCCCTGGACGGACGCAGTGTGTAGTTCCCCGGACGGACGCAGTGTGTAGTTTCCCAGACGGACGTAGTGTGTAGTTCTCGGGAGGGACGGACGCAGTGTGTAGTTCTCGGGAGGGACGGACGCAGTGTGTAGTTCTCGGTGTGTAGTTTCCCGGACGGACAGACGCAGTGTGTAGTTTCCCGGACGGACGGACGCAGTGTGTAGTTCTCGGGACGGACGGACGCAGTGTGTAGTTCTCGGGACGGACGGAGTGTGTAGTTTCCCAGGCGGACGGACGCAGTGTGTAGTTCTCGGGACGGACGCAGTGTGTAGTTCCCCGGACAGACGGACGCAGTGTGTAGTTCCCCCGGACAGACGGACGCAGTGTGTAGTTCCCCGGACGGACGGACGCAGTGTGTAGTTCCCCAGACAGACGGACGCAGTGTGTAGTTCCCCGGACGGACGGACGCAGTGTGTAGTTCCCCGGACGGACGGAGTGTGTAGTTCCCCGGACGGATGGACGCAGTGTGTAGTTCCCCGGACGGACGCAGTGTGTAGTTCCCCGGACGGACGCAGTGTGTAGTTCCCCGGACGGACGCAGTGTGTAGTTCCCCGGACGGATGGACGCAGTGTGTAGTTCCCCGGACGGACGGATGCAGTGTGTAGTTCCCCGGACGGATGGACGCAGTGTGTAGTTCCCCGGACGGACGCAGTGTGTAGTTCCCCGGATGGACGCAGTGTGTAGTTCCCCGGACGGACGGATGCAGTGTGTAGTTCCCCGGACGGATGGACGCAGTGTGTAGTTCCCCGGACGGACGCAGTGTGTAGTTCCCCGGATGGACGCAGTGTGTAGTTCCCCGGACGGACGCAGTGTGTAGTTCCCCGGACGGACGGACGCAGTGTGTAGTTCCCCGGATGGATGGACGCAGTGTGTAGTTCCCCCGGACGGACGCAGTGTGTAGTTTCCCCGGACGGACGCAGTGTGTAGTTCCCCGGACGGATGGACGTAGTGTGTAGTTCCCCGGACGGACGCAGTGTGTAGTTCCCTGGACGGATGGACGCAGTGTGTAGTTCCCTGGACGGATGGACGCAGTGTGTAGTTCCCCGGACGGACGCAGTGTGTAGTTCCCCGGACGGACGGACGCAGTGTGTAGTTCCCCGGACGGACGGACGCAGTGTGTAGTTCCCCCAGACGGACGGACGCAGTGTGTAGTTCCCCGGACGGACGCAGTGTGTAGTTCCCCCGGATGGACGCAGTGTGTAGTTTCCCCGGACGGACGCAGTGTGTAGTTCCCCGGACGGATGGACATAGTGTGTAGTTCCCCGGACGGACGCAGTGTGTAGTTCCCTGGACGGATGGACGCAGTGTATAGTTCCCCGGACGGACGGACGCAGTGTGTAGTTCCCCGGACGGACGGACGCAGTGTGTAGTTCCCCGGACGGACGGACGCAGTGTGTAGTTCCCCGGACGGACGCAGTGTGTAGTTCCCCCAGACGGACGGACGCAGTGTGTAGTTCCCCCAGACGGACGGACGCAGTGTGTAGTTCCCCCAGACGGACGGACGCAGTGTGTAGTTCCCCGGACGGACGGACGCAGTGTGTAGTTCCCCGGACGGACGGACGCAGTGTGTAGTTCCCCGGACGGACGGATGCAGTGTGTAGTTCCCCGGACGGATGGACGCAGTGTGTAGTTCCCCCAGACGGACGGATGCAGTGTGTAGTTCCCCGGACGGATGGACGCAGTGTGTAGTTCCCCCAGACGGACGGACGCAGTGTGTAGTTCCCCGGACGGATGGACGCAGTGTGTAGTTCTCGGGACGGACGGATGCAGTGTGTAGTTCCCCGGACGGATGGACGCAGTGTGTAGTTCCCCCAGACGGACGGATGCAGTGTGTAGTTCCCCGGACGGATGGACGCAGTGTGTAGTTCCCCCAGACGGATGGAGGCAGTGTGTAGTTCCCCGGACGGATGGACGCAGTGTGTAGTTCCCCGGACGGACGGACGCAGTGTGTAGTTCCACTTTAAAGACACAGAACAGTCGATTCCTCTTTCTATGGTAATTAGCGATCATTTCGGAAGACTTCTTCTGTAACCCTTTGCTGGGATCATTGGAGGGATCACCTCTCGGCTCTTTGATCCGCCGGCGGTTGTGGAAAGAGTTAATAAGCCGCCATTGTTTCCATTCTGTCTCCAAACCACAAATCATCTGCAATTAAGAGAGCGCGCTGGTTGTCTCTGAGAGCGGGGAGAGAGGGTTTTGCTCTCGGATTTAATTGCTGCTGCTGCTGCTGCCGGCACTCTTCTATCATCCCTCAATGTTGGGAAGAAAAGAGCGAGATGAAGGTGCGCAGGAAAGTTCTTCAGAGGGAGTTTTTCCGGGCTTGGCAGGGGGTAGAGGCGGCTGACACCCAGCGAGCTTCTCTACAGTTCAAAGCTCCTTCACAAGACTCTTCACTGAGGGAGGGAGATCAGCGAGACCTTCGAGGGACGAGCAGGAGGACTCGGCGGCTCCCAGACCCCCCCCCCCCCCAGTGCCAACCTGGAACATTGGGGTCTGTAAACATTTTACACCACGTGCTTACCGGGGGGTACTTACACCCCCCACCCCCGCCCAGGCCAATTTTCAGCTTTCAGCGCTGATGGGGACAGATAAGGCGGCACTGATGGGGACAGATAAGGCGGTACTGATGGGTGGCACTGATGGGCACCGATAGGCTGCATTGGTGGGTACTGGTAGGCACAGATAAGGCGGCACTGATGGGAACAGATAAGGCAGCACTGATGGGTGGCACTGATGGGGGGCACTGATAGATATTACTGATGGGCACAGATAGATGGCACTGATGGGTACAGATAGGTGGCACTGGTAGGTAATACTGATGGGCACTGGTAGGTGACAATGATGGGCACTGGTAGGTGACAATGATGGGCACTGATAGGCTGCACTGGTGGGCACTGGTAGGCACAGATAAGGCGGCACTGATGGGAACAGATAAGGCGGTACTGAAAGGCACAGATAAGGCAGCACTGATGGGTGGCACTGATGGGTGGCACTGATAGATATTACTGATGGGCACAGATAGATGGCACTGATGGGTACAGATAGGTGGCACTGGTAGGTGATACTGATGGGCACTGGTAGGTGACAATGATGGGCACTGGTAGGTGACAATGATGGGCACTGATAGGCTGCACTGGTGGGCACTGGTAGGCACAGATAAGGTGGCACTGATGGGAACAGATAAGACGGTACTGAAAGGCACAGATAAGGCAGCACTGATGGGTGGCACTGATGGGTGGCACTGATAGATATTACTGATGGGCACAGATAGATGGCACTGATGGGTACAGATAGGTGGTGATACTGATGGGCACTGGTAGGTGTCACTGTGGGCACTAGTAGGCAGCACTGTTGTGCACTGACAGGTGGCACACATGGGCACATATGAGCTGTCCGGCGTCCACAGCTCTCCCTGATCGGGACCGATGTAGTCTAAGGTCTCCCAGCTGAAGACCATGAGGCCAGGCTTTGCCATCTGGTTACCTTGTCCCTATGCACAGCTGCTGGTACCCGGTGCAGTCCCCAGAACACTCCATCCTCACAGGGATCAGTATGTGGCCTTTATACCCAGACAACTACCACCTTCCATCTTCCTCAGGCGGTGGTCCAGGGAGTGAGACGGCCCTTCTCCAGACCACATCCCTTGTGGTGAGGTTCTGCTATCAACTTCTAGGAAGATCCGTCCGGCTCTCAGCCCGGACACCACTAATTACTGTTCTATTACATTCTGCAGGCCTCTCATGTACCAAGTACTGCCTCTGTGTCTCTGCAGGTTCTGGAAGAATGGCTGCAGGAGGTGCTGAGTGAGGACAGGCGGGTCTCTGTGGAAGATGACGTCACCCGAATCGCAGCTGCCATGTACGTACAATGATCATACTGCTACATAGAACATTGTAATTCAATATATACTATTCATACACTATATACACTGATACACAATATATACTATATACACAATATATACTATTCATACACTATATACACTGATACACAATATATACTATATACACAATATATACTATTCATACACTATATACACTGATACACAATATATACTATTCATACACTATATACACTGATACACAATATACAAAAAAGAAAGGCCTAGGGTAGGGGGTGCTCAACCGATTTTGAAGAGTGAGGGACACTTAAAGTGGAGTTCCACCCAAAAATGGAACTTCTGCTTTTCGGAACCCTCCCCCCACCTCCGGTGTCACATTTGGCACCTTTCAGGAGGAGGGGGGGAGCAGATTCCTGTCTAATACAGTTATTTGGCTCCCACTTCCGGGCATAGATAGCCAAGCCACCTGCGGGTATCTACGCCACTTCCACAGCCTCCTCCACCCCCCCCCCCCTCGCTGTCTTCTGGGAGCCACACAGGTCCCAAAAGACAGCAGGGACCAGTGGTATTGCGCGGCGCGAGTCGCGCATGCGCAGTAGGGAACCAGGGAGTGAAGCCGCAATGCTTCACTTCCTGATTCCGTTATCGAAGATGGCGGCGCCTCCACCCGAGAGCCGAGGGACAGATTGGCTTCGGGCATAGGGGGGTTCAGGCATTGACACCTGTAAGGGGCCCGATGGTCCCCAGAGCCCTTTACAGGGCCACCTGGCCCCCCTCCCATTTGTTTTTTTGCATTACACCTGTAAGGTGCCCGATGGTCCCCAGAGCCCCTTACAGGGCCGCCTGGCCCCCCTCCCGTTTATTTTTTTGAATTACACCTGTAAGGTGCCCAATGGTCCCCAGGGTCCCACTCCATTTTTATTTATTTAAATTTTTTTATTTAGAATTTTTTTTTTTAATTACACCTGTAAGGGGCCCAATGTTCACCAGGGCCCCCCTCCCGTTTTTTTTTATTTTTTATTTATGACTTTTTTTTTTGCATTACACCTGCATGTTCTCCCTGTGTCTGCGTGGGTTTCCTCCGGGTACTCCGGTTTCCTCCCACACTCCAAAGACATGCTGGTAGGTAAATTGGATCGTCCAAAAATTGACCCAGTATATATGTATATATGTGTGTATGACTGCGTGTCCATAGCGTGTCAAGATCCTATGGGGTAAAAATGACCGCACCAGCCAAGCTGACTCTGGCTGGAAAAAGCGCCCAGAGGCGATTCAGTTCGCATGCGTTGCGCTATACAAGTCATTCATTCATTCATTCAAAGGCATGATGGGACTTGTAGTTCCGCAACAGCTGGAAGGCCACCAGTTTGAGACCCCTGGCTTAGACGCATGGGGGGGAAACGGTTGTCGTTCTGTTGTGAGAGGTAATCTGTAGATGGTTAATTTCCTGAAATTTCCGTGTTTGGGCGCGACGCATACTCGTAGAAAAGAAAAAGTAAATAGCGCGTCCGCCCTTTATAAATATGAGGGAACGAAAGTCTACGGGGCTCTCGCCCCAACGCCAGTCATTGTGCGCGATTGGAGCTAACCTATGCGGCGGCTGGGAAGGGGTTAACCCAAATGTCTGGCAGCTGATGATTTATTGATGCTGCGGGTTTGAAGTGGAGTCGGAAAGCTGAGCCGAGTCTCTGTTGAATGGTCTCGGGGCCCTTCGGGGAGCCACATGGAAATCAATTAGCAGCACAGGAGGAGATGGGGCTTGTCCATTTACTATCGATGTCCCACTTCTGCTCCATTCAGGGCCCGGCACTCTCTTCCTGCGGAAACACAGCGAGAAGCGCGAACGAAGGCAACAAAAAAAGGAAAGGCTTGACACGGGGGGTTGGCGAGTCGCGGAATTCACCGAGATTCGAGTGACCTTGTCTTTCACGGTGACCTCCTCTGGCGCAGGCGGCTCTGCATCACATTACGCTTATGGCAGGAGTTCTCAACCGCAGTCTTCGAGGACCCTTCACCACTCGCAAGCCACAAAAGTTCCCGAGCCCGACGGCTTCACCTATAGAAGACGGACCAAATGTTCTCAATGTATGACCTGAAAGGGTAACTCCACTTTTCATGGAAAAAAAAAAAGAAGAAAAATATAATAATGTAGCAAATACAATTGTTACACAAGTCATATTGTAATGGAATGTTGTTAGAAGTGACCTTGTAGAACAGAAGTCTCCAACCCCAAACACGAAAGGCCCCCCAAACTGAAAGGCCAAACCCTTCTCACCCCCAACCACTTCACACCCCCACACAGCAAAGTGTCTGCCTAAGGACCACGTCACGCCGATATACATCGACAGAATGGCACGGCTGGGCAGATCAACGTATACATACATTGGCCCTTTAAGAGTGGCATTGTGGACGCAGGCCCACCGGGAGCTCCATTTGTGCTGGCTCTGCTATTCACTGGTTGTTATGGATGCTGGCAGGTGCTGGCACTGCTATTCACTGGTTGTTAGGGACGCTGGCGGGTGCTAGCTCTGCTATTCACTGGTTGGTATGGATGCTGGCAGGTGCTGGCACTGCTATTCACTGGTTGTTAGGGACACTGGCGGGTGCTAGCTCTGCTATTTACTGGTTTTTAAGAATGCTGGCTGGTGCTAGGTGTGCTATTCACTGGTTGGTATGGATGCTGGCAGGTGATGGCTCTGCTATTCACTGTTTTTTAAGGATGCTGGAGGGTGCTGGCTCTGCTATTGACTAGTTGTTAAGGATGCTGGCAGGTGCTGGCTCTGCTATTCACTGCTTGTTAAGGATGCTGGCGAGTGCTGGCTCTGCTATTCGCTGTTTTTTAAGGATGCTGGCAGGTGCTGGCTCTGCTATTCACTAGTTGGTATGGATGCTGGCAGGTGATAGCTCTGCTATTCGCTGTTTTTTAAGGATGCTGGCTGGTGCTAGCTCTGCTATTCACTAGTTGGTATGGATGCTGGCAGGTGATAGCTCTGCTATTCGCTGTTTTTTTAAGGATGCTGGCAGGTGCTGGCTCTGCTATTCACTAGTTGGTATGGATGCTGGCAGGTGATAGCTCTGCTATTCGCTGTTTTTTAAGGATGCTGGCTGGTGCTAGCTCTGCTATTCACTAGTTGGTATGGATGCTGGCAGGTGATAGCTCTGCTATTCGCTGTTTTTTAAGGATGCTGGTGGGTGCTGGCTCGGCTATTCACTGTTTTTTAAGGATGCTGGAGGGTGCTGGCTCTGCTATTGACTAGTTGTTAAGGATGCTGGCAGGTGCTGGCTCTGCTATTCACTGCTTGTTAAGGATGCTGGCAGGTGCTGGCTCTGCTATTCACTGCTTGTTAAGGATGCTGGCGAGTGCTGGCTCTGCTATTCGCTGTTTTTTAAGGATGCTGGCAGGTGCTGGCTCTGCTATTTACTAGTTGGTATGGATGCTGGCAGGTGATAGCTCTGCTATTCGCTGTTTTTTAAGGATGCTGGCTGGTGCTAGCTCTGCTATTCACTAGTTGGTATGGATGCTGGCAGGTGATAGCTCTGCTATTCGCTGTTTTTTTAAGGATGCTGGCAGGTGCTGGCTCTGCTATTCACTAGTTGGTATGGATGCTGGCAGGTGATAGCTCTGCTATTCGCTGTTTTTTAAGGATGCTGGCTGGTGCTAGCTCTGCTATTCACTAGTTGGTATGGATGCTGGCAGGTGATAGCTCTGCTATTCGCTGTTTTTTAAGGATGCTGGTGGGTGCTGGCTCTGCTATTCACTGGTTGTTAAGGATGCTGGCAGGTGATGGCTCTGCTATTCACTGGTTGTTAAGGATGCTGGCAGGTGCTGGCTCTGCTATTCACTGGTTGTTAAGAATGCTGGCGGGGGCTGGCGCTGCTATTCAGTAGTTGTTAGGGATGCTGTTGGGTGCTGGCTCTGCTATTCACTGGTTGTTAAGGACGCTGGCGGGTGCTGGTTGTTAAGGATGCGTGGGTCCCTGAACACTGACAGCCCAAGCTAGAGGGCATGCGCCTGCACCCACATGCATGTCAAATTAGGAGCTGCAAATCACTCTCCAAACACCAAAGCTAGTGTGACTATGTCCTTACTTTGCCAGGAATGATCGATAACTGTCAAGGATGCACAACTGACAGTTTGGGGCCAAAAAGAAAAGTGGACTTGGGTTCACAGAATTTAGAGGCCACAATGAAAAAGTATTGTTGGAAAATGTGCAAACATCAAAGTCAGACTGTCAAGTGAATATAATAGTTCCTATGAGAAAAGAAGATGGCAGAAAATTGTATCAGGAACAGATTTATGAAGGTTGTTGTTTTTTATTTTTTTATTTTTTAAGTCTGGTTTTTGTATTTGTGCTTCATTTATCATCTTAAACAAGCCATGCGGTCCTCAGTGTGTGATCGGTCACTGCGGGGTGTCGCACGCTGCACTTGCCTTTTGCGGATTGCTGCTAATATGCAATCTGCAGGATCACAAGAGCCCCGAGACATTCAACTCCGAGGAGCCACGTCGCCACACAACGTTTCGTCATTAATGGCCCCTTCCCAAGAATCCCCACCCCACGCTGTATTATTATTACTTACAACAGCTGTAGTCTGGTGCTGCTCATTAACCTCCGGGGCCCCAGGGTACCAAAGCTGTATCTGCAACCCAGATATCCCGTTCTCTCAGCGTCACCTTGTACTGAGCATTGGAAGGTTGGCTGTTTTGGGTCTGCAGGGCAATCACAGTTGACTAGAACTTTCCAGCCACCGGCTCCGTACCTACAGCATGGAGAGCGGTGGAAGAGGAGAGGTAAACATGTCAAATTTATTGCCGTAGCTTAAAGGAGAAGTATAGCCAAATCTGGTTTGGCTGTACTTGTCTTGTGGATCACAGGAGTGCAGATCGTTCTGCAGTCCTGTGACTCATTTTCAGCCGACAGCAGGCTGAAGCCCGCTGTCAGCTGATGTCACAGAACTGATCCAGGCTGTGGAAGGATCACAACCATAAGGTTGGTGTGGCAAACCTAGCCACTTCTGGAACGCTGGACGTTACATGTCAAAAGGTTGTCTGTATTATATGCTATGTATTCTGCTGGGTCTTATGTGGGCATAGTAATTCATATGCTGGCAGCCGTAAGCCACTAGCATTCAGTACTTAGTTTTATGTTGCCCAATCAGTGTTCGGCAGTTTTAAACCGAACTCCCACAACACATAACCCCAGACCCCAGCTATCAACCGACTTTTCCCTTGTGCAGCAATGCCTGATGGGAGAATTATCCAAACTGTTAAGTTCCCCATCTGGTCCTCCCTGTATTACCCCTGTTAAATCTATTTGGCTGTTTGGAAACCCCTTGCATGGGGAATTCTATAAATATTGAAGCCTGTGAATAAAAAGTCTGTTGACTCTCAGAGCTGTGTGTTGTCTGGTTACTGAGGGAGATTTGGGACATTGCCTTACTTGTCAACACTGACTGTGGATTTACCCTAGTTACCAGCGGAGATCGTGGAGTTTAATATTGCTCTCCGCTACATTTGGTGGCAAGCGACGGGATCCAACCTTACAGCCGATAAGCGCAATTCGTGCAATGTGAACTACCGATGTAAATGGAGACGGATTATTCTAGGCTAAAGCGGCAGACATTAAAGGAACTGCTAGAAGCCAGGGGTAAGGTAGCCAGCAACAAATCCAAAGCTGTACTAACTGCCGAGCTGATGGAGGGAGACAGAGCCCGCAGCGCTACACCACCAGCAGCCATGGAAGAAACCCTCTACCAGAGAGAAATGAGGACCAGGCTGGAATTTTTGCCACAGCCTATATCAGATGCCATGCTGCATATGGTAATGGCGAATGTGCAGGAGTACGTGATGGCACACAGTCCGCAGTATACACAGTCTCGAGCAGAATCCACTACTGGGTCACTCTACAACCAGGTAAAACCCAAAATTCCCTATCATGCCTTTAAAATGTTTTGCGAGGAGAAGGATGAGATTGATGGGTATTTACAGGATTTTGAGAGACTGTGTGATTTACATGACTTGGAACGGACAGTATGGGTCCCATTGCTAGCAGGCAAGCTGGCAGGTCGGGCAGCAGAAGCATATCGCGCTGTACCCAGTGAGGACAGCAAGGATTATGATAAAGTGAAGCGAGCGATATTAGAGAGATACGCCATTACTCCAGAGGCATACCGGCGCAAGTTTAGAAACCTACGCAAACCAGAGAAGGATTCACATGCTGAATGGGCACACAAGCTGGACCAAGCTTCCCAAGGGTGGATACAAGCCAGCCAAGCCACTACTATGGAGGAACTGAGACAGTTAATGCTGTTGGAGCAATTCTTCAACGGTTTGTCCCCAGAGGCACAAGAATGGGTGCGAGACAGGAAACCTCTCACCCTAACCGAAGCGGCTCGATTAGCGGATCAGCATTTTGATGCAAGGAGACATCATGGGCCCCTAACCAAGAGTTATCCTCGACCCGCGGGACCACCCAGTACTCTACCACCCCCCGGTCTCACAGCCTCCCCTTTTCGTCAATCCCAAGGGACTTTACCACCACCCTCCAGATATAACGGACGTGCCAACATCCAATGCCACACCTGCAAACAGTGGGGACATATGGCACGCGAGTGCACCCAAAACCGGGGCAGACCCGCCTGGAACCAAGGCCAACCAAACCCGGCACCAAGGGCTGCTGCCCATCATTATCAATGGGAGCCGGCCACTCAAGAGATGTTGAGCATTCCAGCAGAAGAACCCCTGGGAATCTTGCATGAGGTGATGACAGTCCGAGCCACGGATAACCGGCAGCATCATCGACAGCCAGTGACCTTGGAGGGGAAAGAAGTCCAGGGACTTCGGGATTCAGGAGCTACTTTAACCTTGATAGCACCCCATTTGGTCCCTGACTCGGCACACACTGGCGGATCAGTGGCAGTACGAGTGGCAGGGGGAGCAGTGTACCGACTACCCATTGCCAAAGTACATTTGGATTGGGGTGTGGGAGGGGGGACGGTAGAAGTGGGCCTCATGCAAAATTTACCAGCAGATGTTATGCTGGGAAATGACTTGGGCCAGATGACCTCTGCTTTTGTACCCCAGGCCCCATACCAGGAAGCCCATCCAGTGACCACACGGCAACAGGCTCGCACCACGGTTCCACCGACACACTCTGAGGCTCCGGTAAGAGACCATGACCCCCACACGACACGTATGTCCTGGGATACCCCGACTAAGTTTGAGGCCGAGGTGAGGTCAGACCCCACGCTACAGGTATACAGGGACAGGGTACACGCTGACCAGGCTGGGCTAGAGGGGGAGCGGTACACCTGGGAGAAAGGGCTACTTTACCGCATTGCTGAAAGAGGAGTGGGAGGGTCGGCCACAGTAACGACTAAACAGTTAGTGGTTCCCCAGAAGTATAGGCGAGAACTGCTTCGGATTGCCCACGACATTCCCCTGTCTGGGCATCTGGGGATGACACGTACCCGATACAGGTTGACCCACGCTTTCTTCTGGCCAGGGATCTCCAAGGATGTGAGGCAATACTGCACCTCCTGTGACATTTGCCTGCGAGTAGGCAAGCGAGGTGACCGCCACAAAGCCAAGTTATGTCCTCTTCCCATTATTGAAGAACCCTTCAGTAGGGTGGCCGTAGATATAGTGGGGCCCTTACCAAAACCCAGTCCCTCCGGGAAAAGATATATTTTAACTGTAGTGGACTATGCCACCCGGTACCCCGAGGCTATAGCCCTCACAAACATTCATGCCGAAACTGTGGCAGAGGCCTTAATGAAAATATTTTCCAGGGTGGGGTTTCCCCAAGAAATCATATCCGATAGAGGCACCCAGTTCACCGCCGAGGTAACCCAACAACTATGGAAGATATGTGGCATTAAGCCAATAGTAAATTCGGCGTACCACCCCCAGTCCAATGGTCTATGCGAAAGGTTTAATGGTACGCTGAAGCAGATGCTCCGTACATTTGGAGAGGCTCATAAAGACTGGGAGCGCTTTCTACCCCATCTGCTCTTCGCTTATAGAGAGGTACCCCAAGAGTCAACAGGGTTTTCCCCTTTTGAATTACTGTTTGGGAGAAGGGTGCGAGGGCCACTAGACCTAATTAGAGAGCATTGGGAGGGGGAGAGTAGCCCAGACGGAACCCCTATTGTATCCTACGTACTGGAGTTCAGGGACCGTCTGGAGGCGCTAACACAGGCTGTGCGCACCAACCTCCGGGCGGCCCAACAACGTCAGCGCCGCTGGTACGATAGGGGAGCCAGAGACCGCAGCTTTCAGGTGGGACAAAAGGTTTTGATTTTAAAACCGGTCCGCACAGACAAGCTGCAGGCCATCTGGCAAGGCCCATACCAGGTGGTGGAACAGAGATGTGACACCACCTATGTGATTGGCCCCTGCTCAGGGGTAGGGGAGAGACGCATGTTCCACGTGAATATGCTCAAACCATACCATGAGAGGATAGAGGACGTGGCCGCCATATGCGCTTCCGCCTCGGAGGATCAGGAGAATCTGCCACTACCTGACCTCTTAGAACAGGAGGGACAGACGGAGCCCTCCAAGGGGGTTCAGCTGGGGGAGCGGCTAAGCCCTCAGGAGCGTGCCCAGGTACAAGAGCTGATTGTAGCTAAAGGGGCTACCTTCTCCAATTTACCTGGGTACACTCCGCTGGCCACTCACCGAGTCGAGACCCCGGGACAGCTACCTATGCGGCAAACCCCATATCGTGTCCCTGAAGCAGTCAGGACGCATATGAAGACTGAGATTGACGAGATGTTGCAGCTAGGGGTTATCGAACCTTCTGATAGCCCCTGGGCATCGCCAGTAGTGCTGGTACCAAAGAAGGACGGCACGACACGTTTCTGTGTCGACTACCGGAGGCTAAATGACAAAACGGTGTCTGATGCCTATCCGATGCCCCGGATAGACGAGCTGCTGGATAAGATGGCACGGGGCCGGTATCTCACTACCATAGACTTATGTAAGGGATACTGGCAGATTCCACTGGCCGAGGAGGCCATCCCCAAGTCGGCGTTTGTCACCCCGTTTGGCCTGTATCAATTTCGGGTCATGCCATTCGGGATGAAGAACGCTCCGGCAACTTTTCAGCGGATGGTCGATCGGTTATTGGACGGATTCCAGGAATACGCATGTGCCTATTTAGACGACATCGCCATATTTAGCCAGACCTGGGCAGAGCACCTACAACACATAGGGGCCATTCTAGATCGTATTGGAGAGGCAGGGTTAACACTGAAACCCAGCAAGTGTCATATAGGGATGGCTGAAGTGCAGTACTTGGGCCACCGGGTGGGGAGCGGGCGACAGAAACCCGAACCAGCTAAAGTTGAAGCCATAGCTAAATGGCCCACCCCTAGGACGAAAACCCAAGTGCTAGCGTTTCTAGGTACTGCGGGGTACTATAGAAAATTCGTACCCAATTATAGTGCCCTGGCCAAACCCTTGACTGACTTGACACGCAAGAACCTGCCCCGACAGGTTGTCTGGGCCCCAGAGTGTGATCAGGCATTCCAACAACTAAAGACTGCTCTAACTAATGCCCCTGTACTTGCTGCTCCTGATCCAACTAAAAGATTCCTTGTCCATACGGACGCTTCAATGTTTGGATTGGGAGCAGTGCTGAGCCAAGTGGGAGCCGATGGCGGAGAACACCCCGTAGCTTACCTGAGCCGAAAGTTATTGCCACGAGAAGTAAGCTACGCCGCCATTGAGAAGGAATGCCTGGCCGTGGTGTGGGCCCTCAAAAAGTTGCAGCCGTATTTGTATGGACAACCTTTTTCGCTACTCACAGATCACAACCCGTTGGTGTGGCTAAACCGTGTGGCGGGAGACAATGCCCGGCTGCTGCGCTGGAGTTTGGCGCTGCAGCCGTTTGACTTTACAATCCACTACCGACCAGGGAAGCAAAACGGTAACGCCGACGGGTTATCTAGACAAACTGAACTTGAAAAGTGATCTGTGAAATTACACCCCCGGACATCCCCAAGCCGATCCGTTGGGATCAGACTGTGTATGCCGGCTTGGTTCTGGGGGAGCATTGTGGCAAACCTAGCCACTTCTGGAACGCTGGACGTTACATGTCAAAAGGTTGTCTGTATTATATGCTATGTATTCTGCTGGGTCTTATGTGGGCATAGTAATTCATATGCTGGCAGCCGTAAGCCACTAGCATTCAGTACTTAGTTTTATGTTGCCCAATCAGTGTTCGGCAGTTTTAAACCGAACTCCCACAACACATAACCCCAGACCCCAGCTATCAACCGACTTTTCCCTTGTGCAGCAATGCCTGATGGGAGAATTATCCAAACTGTTAAGTTCCCCATCTGGTCCTCCCTGTATTACCCCTGTTAAATCTATTTGGCTGTTTGGAAACCCCTTGCATGGGGAATTATATAAATATTGAAGCCTGTGAATAAAAAGTCTGTTGACTCTCAGAGCTGTGTGTCGTCTGGTTACTGAGGGAGATTTGGGACATTGCCTTACTTGTCAATGCTGACTGTGGATTTACCCTAGTTACCAGCGGAGATCGTGGAGTTTAATATTGCTCTCCGCTACAGTTGGGATCACCCACATGCCGGGATTGGCACCCGGTTCAGCCTCTCAGCAAGCCGCCCCCCTCCACAGGCCATTGCTCTAGTGCGCGAGGGGGAGAGCAGAAGCCAATGACTGACAGCAGCGGCAGACTGACAACTCATGGGGCCCCCAGGCAATAGGAGATTATGGGGCCCCCGGGTAAATAGGAGATTACGGGGCCCCCGGCAATAGGAGATCATGGGGCCCTGGGCAATAGGAGATCATGGGGCCCTGGGCAATAAGAGATTATGGGCCCCCCAGGCAATAGAAGATTATGGGGCCCCCAGGAAATAGGAGATTATGGGGCCCTGGGCAATAGGAGATTATAAGGCCCCAGGGCAATAGGAGATTATGGGGCCCTGGGCAATAGGAGATTATGGGCCCCCCAGGCAATAGGAGATTATGGGGCCCCCAGGCAATAGGAGATTATGGGGCCCTGGGCAATTGGAGATTATGGGGCCCTGAGCAATTGGAGATTATGGGGCCCCCAGGCAATAGGAGAATATGGGGCCCCCAGGCAATAGATTATGGGGCCACACAGTATACACAAATACAGTATACATACATGGTATACACACACAGACACACGATATATACACACACAGAATACACATACACCGGGGGGGGGGGCAGCTTTAATCTTGGGATTTTTTTGAAAATACAGATTTTTACATGCTGTCCCTGGTTTTACTGAGGCTGGCAACCCTTATGGGGGCCCTCTAGTGGCATGGGGCCCTCGGTCAGTGCTCGACGGCCCGAACGGTCAGTCCGCCCCTGACTGACCGTCACCAGCTCGCTGCTCAGGGATCTCTGCGAACCGAGCGATCGGCGGTGTTTGATTTGCTCGGTCCTCAGCCTTGTAGCCAGTGGGGGACAGATGCAGCATCCACCTAGGTAAGTATGATTAAATAATAAAAAAAATAATAAAAATCCTATACTTCTCTTTTAATTGATCAAGATGAAGTTAGAAGCTGATTACAATTCAAAGCTTGAAGTCAAATGATGAGGGGTGTGGCTGTTACTGAGCTCTGCCAGCATAGAGCACTGCAAGGAGAGGGCAGAAAGCAGCAATTACACTGAGAAAAAAGGGTATTATAAGACAGTCAAAAAACATAACATGCATAGGGCTATAGATGAAAAAAAGGTATAAGACTTCAATTGGGCATTTATAAAACTGAAAAAAATAGTTTTGTAACAGAGATAGATGAATTATGTCGCCAACATCCCGTCTGTTTGGATAACAAAAAAGGGGCGTCCCCCTAGCAAGGGGGTGGGACTTTAAAGGCAACAAGAATACCAAAAATTATAAATTTGAAAACCATTTAATTATCGTACAAATGTCTAAGAAGCCAGGTATATGGAGACCATAAAATCATGAATATAATTCATAACAATTCAGAATACATAAAAACAATCATAAATGAATACAAGTGGTGTGATGAGGCCCGACGCGTTTCAGGGAAATTCCCTTTCCTCAGGGGCGTGTCCTTCTTTGAAGACTAATGATATCTAAAAGGCATACAAAAAATAAAGATTGGCAATAAATATAACATAGATTATGGTATATGTAACAGTATGGCCCGTGGGACCCAGAGGTTCTTGAAGAATGTATCAGCTTCTTATGTCTAGGGTCATCCTATGTCCACTAGGGGCATAGGATGACTGAGAAATGATATCTTGGATTACATAAGATGGGGCAGTAATGATAATTCACAATGTATTCCAAGATATCTTGAAATATTCCAGGTTGTTGATTCTGAGCACAGCAGATCAATAATGGTGTGATTCATTCAATGTGGGGTCACATACTGTTGAGGTGTTAATTGAGTCTGGCTCCAAAGATATTTCATTGTCTATTGTGCTAATTGAAACTGTATTGTGTGAAAGTCTATTGATGATAATATGTGATGTGAATTAGCACATGTGTATCGGAGGCTCGTTAGCACCCATTGTGTGATGTTGTGGGTGGAGTGTGTCATTGTCATTGTGTGATTACTGCAGCATGCTTTTTGGTTGCTAACTGTATAAAAAGAGCCGGAGTTTGTCATTAAAGTCTATCCGTTTGGAACCAGAGAACGGAGCTGTGTGTGTCTCATTTCTGGGGGAAATCCAATGGGTCCTGTCTGCTGGATTGTGGAGTGTCGATAAGCTGTCGTGGGTTGGTGGAATGGAATATCGTAAACGGCGTTAACCCCTGACCGTTACAGTATATCTTTTGCCAATCTTTATTTTTTGTATGCCTGTTAGATATCATTAGCCTTCAAAGAAGGACACGCCCCTGAACAAAGGGAATTTCTCTGAAACGCGTCGGGCCTCATCACAATACTTGAGACGACGTTGTATTAATTTGTGATTGTTTTTATGTATTCTGAATTGTTATGAATTATATTCATGATTTTATGGTCGCCATATACCCGGCTTCTTAGATATTCATACGATGATTAAATGATTTTCAAATGTATCATTTTTGGTATTTTTGTTGCCTTTAAAGTCCCACCCCCTTGCTAGGGGGACGCCCCTTTTTTCGTTCTCAATTTGGGCATTTAGGTTTGCCCCTGCCATGGGGGATTGGTGGGCATAATCAAATGTTCAAAGCTTTTTACGCCTGTTTTTAATTTGTGTCTATTGCGATGGTTGGCAGGCAGGAGAAGTTGCATGTGGACAGTTTACGTGTCATGAGGGTTGTGCAGGAGATGCCGGCACGCCAACGCCGGAGAATTCGCCAAGAGGAACGACCAGAGACCAGCATGGGAAAGCTAAAGTAAGTGAAGGGTTAATGGACCCGGCAGTTGATGGCGTGCCAAACAAATTATATGATTATTACATCACTGTGTAGGCAGGTGCAGTTAGCTACTTTGCCACTAGGTGGCTCTATACCAGAATAGTGTCTGGTACAGCAGGTAGTGACACCAGGTGTTAGGCTCCTTTTAGGTGGAGCCCTCAAGTGGTGAAATCAGGGGTGGATCGGCACCCATATTAAAGTCAGATAGGGAGGAGCACAGACACACATAGGGCATGGGAGCTGAAAACTCCACACCTGTGAGAATGTGTCCAGCACACGTAGGCTCTGGACAGGGGCAGGAAGCCCGGAGGAGTCCAGGGCTCGGGTGAGCGGATGGTGAGCCCATCCCAAAAAAGGGATCTTTTACAGAGACATCAGTCGGGTTCACTGGAATAAACAGTCCCTTTAATCCAGAAGGGGATGAAATCTGTCCTCCTATTATTCCCCTCTGGATAATGTAACAAACATTCCATTTCTCTTATTACAAAAATAATAACTTCCTTCATTTACATTATTATTCTTTTGTAGCCAGAAGGTAAAATTTGTCACGAAATACTTCTACATGAGCCGTTCCTTAATTACAGCGCCATTCGTAGTCCTGCTTTCTTCCATGACAGATTCCACTTAAACTTGCATTTCCCCCGAGAGATTCCATCGTTCATCCGGGGAAATGCTGTGTAATTACACTCCAATGTTCTCCTTATATTCCTCCAAGATAAAAGGAAACTAACCTGAACGATTTTCTTTACTGCAGTGGAATGTATAGAACTGTATATGTGCTGTTGTAGTATCCTTGTGCCTGAACAAAGATGGCGCCGTTCAAGGCTTTTCTTCTCTGAGAATAGGTACTCCCTGCTTCTCAGTCACCAATTTTCTTTGCCCTCTACCCACCTCCGAGCACTGTCTCTTGATTCCACACCTACCCACCTCCGAGGACCATTCATTGGTTCCACCCCCTACCCACCTCCGAGGACCATTCCTTGGTTCCACTCCTTACCTACCTCCGAGGACCATTCCTTGGTTCCAACCCCTACCCACCTCCGGGGACCATTCCTTGGTTCCAACCCCTACCCACCTCCGAGGACCATTCCTTGGTTCCACCACCTACCCACCTCCGAGGACCATTCCTTGGTTCCAACCCCTACCCCCCATCTGGGGAACATTCCTTGGTTCCACTGCCTACCCACTTCCGAGGACCATTCCTTGGTTCCACCCCCCTACCCACCTCCGGGGACCATTCCTTGGTTCCAACCCCTACCCACCTCCGAGGACCATTCCTTGGTTCCACCACCTACCCACCTCCGAGGACCATTCCTTGGTTCCAACCCCTACCCCCCATCTGGGGAACATTCCTTGGTTCCACTGCCTACCCACTTCCGAGGACCATTCCTTGGTTCCACCCCCCTACCCACCTCCGAGGACCATTCCTTGGTTCCACCCCCTACCCACCTCCGAGGACCATTTCTTGGTTCCACCCCCTACCCACCTCCGAGGACCATTCATTGGTTCCACCACCTACCCACCTCCGAGCATCGTCCCTTGATTCCACCCCCTACCCCCCATCTGGGGAACATTCCTTGGTTCCACTGCCTACCCACTTCCGAGGACCATTCCTTGGTTCCACCCCCCTACCCACCTCCGAGGACCATTCCTTGGTTCCACTGCCTACCCACTTCCAAGGACTATTCCTTAATTCCACCCCTACCCACATCCGGGAAACATTCCTTGGTTCCACCCCCTACCCACCTCCGAGGACCATTCCTTGGTTCCACCCCCCTACCCACCTCCGAGGACCATTCTTTGGTTCCACCCCCTACCCACCTCCGAGCACCGTCCCTTAGTTCCACCCCCTACCCACCTCCGAGCACTATTCCTTGGTTCCACCCCCTACCCACCTTTCGAGGACCATTCCTTGGTTCCATCCCCCTACCCACCTCCGAGGACCATTCCTTGGTTCCATCCCCCTACCCACCTCCGAGGACCATTCCTTGGTTCCACTCCTTACCTACCTCCGAGTACCATTCCTTGGTTCCAACCCCTACCCACCTCCGAGGACCATTCCTTGGTTCCACCCCTACCCCCCTCCGAGGACCATTCCTTGGTTCCACCCCTACCCCCCTCCGAGGGCTATTCCTTGGTTCCACCCCCTACCCACCTCTGAGCACCATTCCTTGGTTCCACCCCCTACCCACCTCCCAGCAACACCCCTTGGTTCTACCGAGAACCCCTTGGTTCTCCGAGGACCATTCCTTGGTTCCACTGCCTAACCACCTTCGAGGACCATTCCTTGGTTCCACCCACCTCTGAGGACCATTCCTTGCTTTCACCCCCTACCCACCTCTGAGGACTATTCCTTAATTCCACTGCCTACCCACCTCCGAGGACCATTCCTTGGTTCCACCCCCCTACCCACCTCCGAGGACCATTCCTTGGTTTCACCCCTACCCCCCTCCGAGGGCTATTCCTTGGTTCCACCCCCTACCCACCTCTGAGCACCATTCCTTGGTTCCACCCCCTACCCACCTCCCAGCAACACCCCTTGGTTCTACCCCCTGCCCACCTCCGAAGACCATTCCTTGGTTCCACTGCCTTCCCACCTCCGAGGACCATTCCTTGGTTCCACCCACCTCTGAGGACCATTCCTTGCTTTCACCCCTTACCCACCTCTGAGGACTATTCCTTAGTTCCACTGCCTTACCCACCTCCAAGGACCATTCCTTGGTTCCACTCCATATCTACCTCCGAGGACCATTCCTTGGTTCCAACCCCTACCCACCTCCGAGGACCATTCCTTGGTTCCAACCCCTACCCACCTCCGAGGACCATTCCTTGGTTCCACTGCCTACACACCTCTGAGGACCATTCCTTGGTTCCACCCCTTACCCATCTCCCAGTATCACGTTTTTTAGAAAATACAGAACAAAGTATAATTTTGTGGTGTTGTGTAATTTGTTTGGAATTTGTTAATGATAACAAGGAAAACTGTAAAACGGTTCCCTGCAGCCAGCAGCAATAGTCCCCCCCACAAACAATAGATCCTCCAGCAAATATAGATCCCCCCAACAAAATAGATCCACCCCAGCTTAAAATGTTACTAAAGCCTTGTCTTTGTTGCCCGCCCACCAGCTTCAGATTGATATTGACACCCAAGAACAGAATTGTGTTTCTCCTCACACAGCCGACTCACCAGAAGACCTTAAACTAAAAAAAGAAAAGAAAAGCGTTGTTTGCCCTTGTAATAAAATTAGATGATGGTCCCGGAGGGAGGTATCGCCAAACGGTGGAAAAACTGATAATCTGAGCGACGCAATTCGATTTTTCTTGATGGAGTTCTCGGGTAACGTCACCGCGTAGAACAGACCACTTTGAATGACAATGAAGTGAAGCGTTCCTCACATAACCTTGTTAGCGGATCACCGAGCTTCCCACACACAGCGCTATGGCGGCCGCACGCGTCATGGCGGTAAAACAACCGCCCGTCCTTCAACCCAACAATTCAGTCCGTAGCAGCAGCCACCAGATATTGATTAAATGAAAGTTTAACCCCTTCCATACCGGGGGGGGGCACTTATACACCTTCCCGCCCAGACCAATTTTCAGCTTTCAGCGCTGTGAATGACAAAAACTAAATTTGTATCATTTTGTTCCCACAAATAGAGATTTCTTTTGGTGGTATTTGATCACCTCTGCGATTTTTATTTTCTGCAAAAAATAAAAAATAAAATGACAGAAAGTTTTGAAAAAAAAAATACCGTATTTATCGGGGTATTGCGCGCTCCGGCGTATAGTGCGCACCCCCAACCTAGAAGGGAAATAAAAAATAAAATAAAAAAATACTTACAGTTTGAATGCCCCTCGTCGGTGTCTTGCCCGGTGTCCATCGGCGGCCTTGTCCGGTCCGGTGTCCGGTGGTGTCCTCCCCGCTTCTCCCGCGCTGTCTCTGACCCGATCCCCGCTTCCCGCGGTGTGTTTGAACGCCGCCGCCGACATATACCGAGCGCAGTACACTTGGGCAAGCTCGACCAGGCTCGGCTGCTGACCGCGAGGGGAGCCGAGCCTGGCCGAGTGTACCCGAGTGTACTGCGCTTGGTTTATGTCGGCGGCGGCTTTCAAACACACCGCGGGAAGCGGGTATCAGCGTATATCGCGCTACCACGATTTTCCCCTCATTTTAAGGGGAAAAAATGCACGGTATACGCCGATAAATACGGTCGTTTTTTCCTTTTGTTTCTGGCCTGGTTGTGAAGGGGGGGGTAAATATTCCAAAGCTGAAGTGGTTAAAGGCACATGTGGGTACC
>JAJQKJ010002628.1:147500-197500 GCA_029574335.1 Rana kukunoris | reverse complement strand
TGATCAGAAGATGTACGCCGTTTCCTGATGACTCCTGAAACCCTCACCCTGGGATGGGGGAAGGGTTGGCATTGACGGCGGTTCAGTACGCATCCTTCTCTGTGTGTATCATTCACCTGGAAGGGTCACACTGTCCTATTTTTATTTGAGGATTGGAAATCACATCCTGCGCTCCGTCTCATGAGTTGGACAAATCCAAGGTCGATGGTTTCTAGGGACAAAGATCTCCAACCCCCATGGGGGGTGATTCACCTTCATTACAACGCTTGTTCTTTTCTGCTTTCAACTTTAATGAATATTCCAGCCAAACTCCTCCCAGATATAGAAACACCACCCAACCTAGTTATACAGCGCATCCGGAAAGTATTCACAGGGCTTCACTTTTTCCACATTTTGTTATTTTACAGCCGTATTCCAAAATGGATGAAATTCATTATTTTCCTCAAAATTCTACAAACAACCCCGATAATGACAACGTGAGAGAAGTTTGTTTAAAATCTTTGCAAATGTATTAAAAATAAAAATATACCACGTACATAAGTATCACAGGCTCCTCCCACGTACATAAGTATCACAGGCTCCTCCCATGTACACAAGTATCACAGGCTCCTCCCATGTACATAAGTATCACAGGCTCCTCCCATGTACATAAGTATCACAGGCTCCTCCCATGTACACAAGTATCACAGGCTCCTCCCATGTACATAAGTATCACAGGCTCCTCCCATGTACACAAGTATCACAGGCTCCTCCCATGTACACAAGTATCACAGGCTCCTCCCATGTACATAAGTATCACAGGCTCCTCCCACGTACATAAGTATCACAGGCTCCTCCCATGTACATAAGTATCACAGGCTCCTCCCGTGTACACAAGTATCACAGGCTCCTCCCACGTACATAAGTATCACAGGCTTCTCCCGTGTACATAAGTATCACAGGCTCCTCCCATGTACATAAGTATCACAGGCTCCTCCCATGTACATAAGTATCACAGGCTCCTCCCATGTACATAAGTATCACAGGCTCCTCCCACGTACATAAGTATCACAGGCTCCTCCCATGTACATAAGTATCACAGGCTCCTCCCATGTACATAAGTATCACAGGCTCCTCCCATGTATATAAGTATCACAGGCTCCTCCTGTGTACATAAGTATCAAAGACTCCTCCCACGTACATAAGTATCAAAGACTCCTCCCACGTACATAAGTATCACAGGCTCCTCCCATAGACATAAGTATCACAGGCTCCTCCCACGTACATAAGTATCCCAGGCTCCTCCCACGTACATAAGTATCACAGGCTCCTCCCATGTACATAAGTATCACTGACTCCTCCCATTTACATTAGTATCACAGACTCCTCCTATGTACATAAGTATCACAGGCTCCTCCCATGTACATAAGTATCACAGGCTCCTCCTGTGTACATAAGTATCAAAGATTCCTCCCACGTACATAAGTATCAAAGACTCCTCCCACGTACATAAGTATCACAGGCTCCTCCCATGGACATAAGTATCACAGGCTCCTCCCACGTACATAAGTATCACAGGCTCCTCCCACGTACATAAGTATCACAGGCTCCTCCCATGTACATAAGTATCACTGACTCCTCCCATGTACATTAGTATCACAGACTCCTCCCATGTACATAAGTATCACTGACTCCTCCCATGTACATAAGTATCACTGACTCCTCCCATGTACACAAGTATCACAGGCTCCTCCCACGTACATAAGTATCACAGGCTCCTCCCACGTACATAAGTATCACAGGCTCCTCCCATGTACATAAGTATCACAGGCTCCTCCCACGTACATAAGTATCACAGACTCCTCCCATGTACACAAGTATCACAGGCTCCTCCCACGTACATAAGTATCACAGGCTCCTCCCACGTACATAAGTATCACAGGCTCCTCCCATGTACATAAGTATTACAGGCTCCTCCCATGTCCAAAGGGCAAAAAGTGACCCCGAGAAATGCTCTCCAATGGACTTCCATTTAAATTAGAAATGTGAGTTTGTAGAAATATTTATTCAATTTAAACAAAAAAAATATTAAATATCAAATATTTTCTCCATTTTCTCCTCTCTGACCACCCCCCCCCCCCCCCCCCCCCCCCCCGGCAGTCGCTTCCCCTTCATTATTCTTTCCAGTTCTCTTTTATTTGCTGCAGTTTTTCTCTATTATTACCGCCCCCCCATGGAGGTCCATACATGGAATCGATCATTTCACCGAGTGATTGTTTTATTTTGTTTCTTACAGAAGGGCCGTTGAGCGAGTTTATCAGGAAAATCACCAGAAGCTGGAAGATGACAGAAAATATGAAGTCCTGAAAGTGCGTGAAAAAGGGAAGATATTCATTGGCCTAGATTCACGTAGGGCGGCGTAACTTTCAGCGGGCGTAGCGTATCGTATTTACGCTACGCCGCCGCAACTTAGGACGCAAGTACGGTATTCTCAAAGCACTTACGTCCTAAGTTACGGGCGCCGTAGCGTTAATGTCCCGGCGCAAGCGCGCCTAATTCAAATGTGGAAGAGGTGGGCGTGTTTTATGTAAATAATTGGCGCTTTTAACGAACGGCGCATGCGCCCTGCGTGGACGTACCCCAGTGCGCATGCGTCGGATAGAATGCCTAAGATACGTCGCACACTGCCTACGACGTGAACGTAACTTACGCACAGCCCTATTCGCGTACGACTTACGCAAAAGATACGCTTGTTCCGACGTCCATACCTTGCATGGGCCGCGCCACCTAGAGAGCAGCTTTTTCTTTACGCCGGCGTATGTCTTACGTAACTAATTGCGACGGGCGCACGTACGTTCGAGAATCGGCCTATCTAGCTCATTTGCATATTCAACGCGGAAATCAGCGGAAGCGCCACCTAGCGGCCAGCGGAAATATGCACCCGAGATACGACGGCGTAGGAGACTTACACCGCCCGTATCTTGGCCGAATTTATGCGTAACTGATTCTAAGAATCAGGCGCGCGTATACGACGGCGCACATTCGGACTTACGGCGGCGTACGTGGAGATACGCCGGCGTAATTCTTTGAGAATCTGGGCCATTGTGTTCAGTTATAACTAGGGTGGTCCCGATACCACTTTTTTAGGACCGAGTACAAGTACCGATACTTTTTTTCAAGTACTCGCCGATACCGAATACCGATACTTTTTTTAAATGTGTCCCCAAATGCAGCCGTGTCCCCCACATATTGCAGCCATGAATGTCCCCCACATATTGCAGCCATGAATGTCCCCCACATATTGCAGCCATGTATGTCCCCCACATATTGCAGCCATGAATGTCCCCCACATATTGCAGCCATGTATGTCCCCCACATATGCAGCCATGTATGTCCCCCACATATGCAGCCATGTATGTCCCCCACATATGCAGCCATGTATGTCCCCCACATATGCAGCCATGTATGTCCCCCACATATGCAGCCATGTATGTCCCCCACATATGCAGCCATGTATGTCCCCCACATATGCAGCCATGTATGTCCCCCACATATGCAGCCATGCATGTCCCCCACATATGCAGCCATGCATGTCCCCCACATATGCAGCCATGCATGTCCACCACATATGCAGCCATGTATGTCCCCCACATATGCAGCCATGTATGTCCCCCACATATGCAGCCATGTATGTCCCCCACATATGCAGCCATGTATGTCCCCCACATATGCAGCCATATATGTCCCCCACATATGCAGCCATGTATGTCCCCACATATTGCAGCCATGTATGTCCCCCCCATAGTGCAGCCATGTATGTCCCCCATAGTGCAGCCATGTATGTCCCCCATAGTGCAGCCATGTATGTCCCCCATAGTGCAGCCATTGATTGTCCCCACATATGCAGCCATGTCATGTCCCACATATTGCAGCCATGTATGTCCCCCCATGTATGTCCCCCACATATTGCAGCCATGCCCCCCCACATATTGCAGCCATGCCCCCCCTTCCTGATGATGATGATGCTGCCGCCGCCACCATGCCTTCAATGGCTATTTTCCCGGCCGCACGCCATGTTAAGGACACTCCCTCTTGCTCGGGATTGGACAGATCCAAGCAAGGGGGAGTGTCTATACACGCGCAGCGGGAAAACAGCTATTCAACTTGCCTATAATGTTCGCGGCGGCGGCTTTGTATATACGGCGGCGGGGTCGGATTCGCTTATGCGGCGTTGGCGGCGGCAACGGGGGGGGGGAAGTATTCTATTTAGGTATCGGGGGTATTTGCGGGAGTACAAGTACTCCCGCAAATACTCGGTATCGGTCCCTAATATAGAGCAAGTATGGAGAAGCATACAAAAGGACGTCCCAAATGTCCCCGGCAGGACTAACAATGCATTTTTTTTAACAAAATAGTAAGTAAAAAAATAAAAAAATAAAAAGGAAAATGAAAGTCAGAGGAAAAAAAAAGGAAAGCAGTCATCACATCTAAGAAGTAAAGTGAGATTTCTATTTGGATACAATGTAACTCTGACATTTGTCATCCATATAAATCCTGTATAATAATAATAATGTGGGGAAGGAACAGCGTCCTCCATTTATCTGCGACCCATAAACAGTCCTCGCCGCTCTGACACAGATTAATATATAATAATACAGCGGGGGGGGGGGGGGGGGGGGGGGGGAATCGCGTTCTCCTGCTGAGGTACAGAATGATAAATTATAGAAGACACGCCCCCCCCAGGCGACACATAAAACACAACCTTTGTTACTACTTAATGTCACATTTCTGTGAGGCGTGTCATCGGACGGCCGCGCTCCTTTCTGCGGCGATAATGTAGAGATGTCGCACGTCGCATCAAATCATTATGGAGTCACTTTATAACCCGTTCCCATTTAATAATTTAATGACCCCCCCCCCCCAGGGTTTGTGTTTTGTCTCTTTTTGGATGTAGAAGAATACGTATCGGCCTAAACTGAGGAAAAAATATATATTTTTGGGGGATATTTATTATAGGAAAATGTAAAAAATATTGTTTTTTTTCCCAAAATTGTCCCTCTATTTTTGTTTATCGCGCAAAAAAAAAAAAACGCAGAGGTGATCAAATACCACCAAAAGAAATCTCTATTTGTGAGGAAAAAAAATACGCCAATTTTGTTTGGGAGCCGCGTCGCACGACCGCGCCATTGTCGGTTAAAGCGACGCAGCGCCGAATCGCAAAAAAAAAGCGGCCCGGTTATTCGGCAGCCAAATCCTCTGGGGGTGGAGGGGTTAATAGATGTCTTAATAGTCCATAGTTATAAAAAAATAAGGAATGATAATTTTTATATTACTTGTTTCTTTTCCAGAATGCCTGGATGGAGAGTGGAGCTCGTCCAGCGGATGAGGAACACAAAGGTGAGATTCAGCAGAAAGACTACTAACTATTTATTCAGAATTGCAGGTGCCAATGGTCCAAGTCTGTCATTGTTGATAGCGGTTACTCATCCGAGAGGCCGACGTTTCTCATTGCTCCAGAAAACCTTAACCACCTTTGGAGGAACTCTGGGGTTTTATGGAACTTCTCTACGCGTTTCATAGAAGTATTCTGCTTCCAAAAAAGGCTGCTTTACGCGTTTCATGGAGTTATTCTGCTTTCTCAGGAGAATGAATGGGAGTTTTTTTTATATATCAAATAGTTTATTTTTTATTTTTATGATTGCTTATTCCATACAAAAGTTAGACGGGGGAATAAATGTACATAAAAATAGAAACAATGACTACAAAGATAACAGTATTTCCAGTGCTCATGGTTCAAGTCTGTCATTGTTGATAGCGGTTACTCATCCGAGAGGCAGACGTTTCTCATTGCTCCAGAAAACCTTAACCACCTTTGGAGGAACTCTGGGATTTTATGGAACTTCTCAACGCGTTTCATAGAATTATTCTGCCTCCTCAAGAAGATGAATGAGACTTAGTTGTGCATTAAACATAGAAACAAGTACCATAAAGATAACAGTATTTCCAGTACTCATGGTTCAAGTCTGTCATTGTTGATAGCGGTTACTCATTCCAGAGGCAGAAGTTGCTCATTGCTCAGGGAACCCTTAGCTGCCTTTGGAGGAACTCTAACCGTGGATTTCATGAGATTCTTCTGCTTCCGAGAAAGGCTGTTTTACGTGTTTCATGTAGGGTTGTCCCGATACCGAGTACAAGTACCGATACTTTTTTTCAAGTAGTCGCCGATACCGAATACCGATACTTTTTTTAAATGTGTCCCCAAATGTCCCCCACATATGCAGCCATGTCCCCCACATATGCAGCCATGTCCCCCACAAATGCAGCCATGTCCCCCCCCCATGTCCCTACAGCCATGTCCCCCGCATATGCAGCCATTTCCCCCCAGCCATGTCCCCCACATGTGCAGCCATGTCCCTCCAGCCATGTCCCCCACATGTGCAGCCATGTCCCTCCAGCCATGTCCCCCACATATGCAGCCATTTCCCCCCAACCATGTCCCCCACATATGCAGCCATGTCCCTTCAGCCATGTCCCCCACATATGCAGCCATTTCCCCCCAGCCATGTCCCCCACATATGCAGCCATGTCCCTCCAGCCATGTCCCCCACATATGCAGCCATTTCCCCTCAGCCATGTCCCCCACATATGCAGCCATGTCCCTCCAGCCATGTCCCCCACATATGCAGCCATTTTCCCCCAACCATGTCCCCCACACATATGCAGCCATGTCCCTCCAGCCATGTCCCCCACATATGCAGCCATTTCCCCCAACCATGTCCCCCACATATGCAGCCATGTCCCTCCAGCCATGTCCCCCACATATGTAGCCATGTCTCTCCAGCCATGTCCCCCACATATGCAGCCATGTCCCCGCAGCCATGTCCCTCCAGCCATGTCCCTCCAGCCATGTTCCTCTAGCAATGTCCCTCCAGCCATGTCCCCCATACCTAGCCGCCAAAAGCTTCCGCCGCCGCACAGGGAACATCATAGCATTCATTTGAATAGCTGTTTTTCCCGCGCGTATAGACACTCCCCCTTGCTCGGGATTGGACAGATCACGATCACCCATCCAATCCCGAGCAAGGGGGAGTGTCTATACGCAGCGGGAACACTACAGCTATTCAAATGAAAGCTGTAATGTTCCCGCACACTGTTTAACCCATGCGGCGGCGGCTTTCGATGCGGCAGCTTTCGATGCGGCGGCGGCGGCGGGGGGGGGGAGTATTCTATTTAGGCATCGGGGGTATTTGCGGGAGTACAAGTACTCCCGCAAATACTCGGTATCGGTCCCGATACCGATACTGGTATCGGTATCGGGACAACCCTAGTTTCATGGAATTACTCCGCTTCCTCAGGAGAATGAATGAGACTTAGTTGTGCATTAAACATAGAAACAATTACTACAAGGATAACAGTATTCCCAGTACTCATGGTTCAATTCAGTCATTGTTGATAGTGGTACTCATTCCAGAGGCAGAAGTTTCTTATTGCTCAAGGAACCCTTAGCTGCCTTTGGAGGTACTCTAGGGTGTTTTACGGAACTTCTCTACGCATTTCATAGAATTACTATGCTTCTAAGAAAGGCTGCTTTATGCGTTTCATGGAATTATTCCGCTTCCTCAGGAGAACGAATGAGACTTAGTTGTGCATTAAACATAGAAACAATTACTACAAGGATAACAGTATTTCCAGTACTCATGGTTCAAGTCTGTCATTGTTGATAGTGGTTACTCACTCTGGAAAGAGGCAGACGTTTCTCATTGCTCCAGAAAACCTTAGCGACCTTTGGAGGAACTCTTGGATTTTACGGAAATTCTCTACGCGTTTCATAGAATTATTCCGCTTCCTCAGGATGATGAATAAGACTTAGTTGTGCATTAAACATAAAAACAATTACCACAAAGATAACAGTATTTTCAGTACTTATGGTTCAATTCTGTCAACTTTTCCCTATTCTAGTATTGGACCCACACCACCTTCAACTCCCCCTACACACCCTCCATCCACCCACACTATAACAAATACACTAGCTGCTTGGGCCCAGGGCTGGACTGGGACAGAAATTTGGCCCTGGACTTCATCCAGACTGGCCCACTTTGACAGGTCTCTCCCATGGTGGCCAGACAACTCCCACACCCCCCCGGCCATGCAAGCCCCCTCTCCACCTTCACTACCCCCTAGCCGTTCTACTTTATTAGAGTAGAATGGCTGGTACTGGTAGTCTTATAGTGGGGAAGCTAGACATTATTTCACCCAGGGCAAAGAAACAGTTTGGTGTCCCCACTCCATGGGACAAGATTAGGCAGAAGTGAGAAACTCCCAGGCCATAGCTGTTGGGTCAGCTGTCTTTCTCTTCCCCCTGTGAGGGCTTACCTTGAGTGGAGTCCATTCTGCAGATTGTAAGCTTACCCTTGCAGGTACACACAGCCCACGGTAATAAGGTAGACACTACCTGGGCTGTGAGTCCGTGCACGGGGGCTAGATAGGGAGTTGCCAAGGATAGTCAACGTATAGCCTAGGTCCAGGATTCCAGAATTTAGCGTAAGGTCAGAAGCCGGGGTCAGTCTTGTAACTGAGCAGACGTGGTACACTAATGACAGCAGAGGGTCAGGTAAATACCGACAGAAAGTTCAGGGTTCGCAAACAGGAACCAAAGACAAGTCCGGGGCACAAGCCGTGGGTCAAGGGCTGGAGACGGCAGAGGAAGTCCGAAGGTACAGGCCGGGGTCAAAGGACAGGAGACAGCAGCAATCCAAGGTACATAAGCCAAAGGTCAGAAGCCGGGGTCAGTCTTGCAGCTGAAGATCAATACAGGAACCCTTGGTACAGACAGGAAGATCAGATAACAATGAACTTACAAGGCTCTCAGAGTGAGGCAGGGCTTTATACCCTGGTTAATTGGGTAACCTGCCTCAGCTGGACCAGGATAGTCAGGTGCAGATTGCAATGAGATCCAACTAAAGGTGATCAGCACATTCAGCACCACCTTAGCTGGAAAGCAAGCAGAAACCCAAACTGAGGAGTGGCTCAGGCGGCGTACACACGGCCGAGGTTCTCGGCAGAAACCAGCGAGAACCTCGCTGGAAGCCGCATTCTGCCGAGAACCTCGACCGTGTGTATGGATTCGGCGAGCATCTCGTCGGGAAACCCGTCGAGCCGAAATAGAGAGCAGGTTCTCTATTTGCTCGACGGCCCGTCGGGATGAATGGCTGGTTGCCATTCCCGACGGGCGGGTCGCCGAATCTGACAGCCGGCAGAGAACCTCGACGGGCGGAACGATGTGTTCTGCCCGTCGAGGTTCTCTGCCGTGTGTACGCGGCCTCAGAGGCAAGGTATTGAAGCAGCAACGGCGAGGTCCTGGGTTCAATCCCACCCAGAGCCACTTGGAGCGTGACCACGCCTCGCCGTCTGCTTGGCACGGTAGGGACCGTGACACCCCCCAAGCTCCTCTGTCGTCATCCCTGCTCCTCTGGTCTTCTCCCTGCTTCTTTGTTCCCCCCAGGTGAGCGCTGCGGGGGAGGGGGGAGGTGAGCGCTGTGGGGAGGGAGAGACAGAGGAGCGGAGGGGGGTGGCAGTCCGCTGTCACTGAAGCGGCCCACTAAGCCATCAGCCCACCAGGAAACTCCCGGTAGTCCCAATGGCCAGTCCATCCCTGCTTGGGCCAGCATATTATTGGTTAGTTACTACTGTGCTGTTTTTCAACCCTTCTGTTTAACACAATCCATGAAAACCGCTTAAAAAGCGCCCAGCCCGCCCAGCAGAGAGCAGAACAATAGATGCCGCGATTCCCCCGCTGTCTGCTGCTACATACATATACTTGGCCCTTTTGTAATGGGATCATTTCTGAGTTCTGCTGTTATGTCTAGCTCAGGAGTTAATTAGACGCTCTACTAATAGCAACAACATAGCCAATTAGAGATAATTACCCGTGGTCATATTAACCCCGACGGCAAGAGAAGGTTTCACTAGTGATCCTACTTTGGGTGAAAGGGTGAAGAGATATGAAAACACAACAAGTCACCGAGCCTTTCAAGAAACCGGCAATATTCAGGACCGATCTCCTAATTGCTTGACTCCGGAGTCAACTTTATCATTATTTTCATGGCTTAATTGCTGCTGCGGATGTCTGTTTGGCATGAGATGGGGATAGGTTATTGCAGCCGCTTGTGCATTGTGTGCCGCTGTCAGCGGGCGGAGGTGTTTTTTTTAATTGTGATGTGTAATAACAAGCGTATTACTGATCTTCCGTACTGTATTCACGCATTTAACTGCGATACATTAAACCCGCATTGCCTACTCATGGAGATGATTATCTAGAAGCAATTAAGAGACGTAGAAGCAGTGGAAACAGCAGGGTCTTGGATAGGACTATAGACCCGAAGGGACTTTACCTGAAAGGGGAATTACAGCATGTGCCAATATTTAAAGAGACCTTTGGGGTTGGTTTACTAAAAGCAAATAGATTGTGAACTTTGCAAGTGCAATTGCTCTCATTTTCCTCAGAGCTTAGTGAATGTGGGAAAGTTCTGCTGATTTAAAAATATAAACAAAATTGCACATAAAATCTAATAAGCTGCCAACATTCCACTAGACATATAAGTGTAGACACAAAGAAAAAACACTAATGTGGCACTCGCTCCAAATGGTGACAAAATATAAAAAGCTGTGAAGTCCAAGGTGAAATAAATAGACCACCAATATCACGTAAGTGGTAGACTGCCAGCTGCTTGTACTTTTTTTTCCCACTGCACTGCTGCTCTGCTAGGCTAGGAATGAAAAGAGGGAGCCTTGGTTAGTATTGACTTGCAAGCACTTACTCAGAAGCCATGGTATGCCTCTCCTTGGAAGCCCTGATAAGCATTTACTTGGATGCCCTGGTGAACATCTACTTGGAGGACCCGGTAAGCATCTACTTAAAAGCCAAGGTAAGCATCTACGTCCTGGTAGGAATCTACTTGGAAGCCTTGATATGCATCTACGTGGAAGTACTGGTGAGCATCTACTTGGAGGACCCAGTAAGCATCTACTTGGAGGACCCGGTAAGCATCTACTCTGAAACCCTGGTATGCATTTAACTGAAAGCCCCGGTAAGCATCTACTTGGAAGTCCTGGTAAGCATCTACTTGGAAGTCATATTGAGCATCTACTTGGAAGCCCTGGTGAGTATCTACTTGGAAGCCCGGTAGGCATCTATTTGGAAGGCCTGGTCAGCATCTATTTGGAAGCCCTGGTAACCATCTACTTGGAAGCCCTGGTAGGCATCTACTTGGAAGCCCTGGTAACCATCTACTTGGAAGCCCCGGTAGGCATCTACTTGGAAGGCCTGGTAAGAATCTACTTGGAAACCCTGGTCAGCATCTATTTGGAAGCCCTGGTATCCATCTACTTGGAAGCCCTGGTAAGCATCTACTTGGAAGCCCTGATAAGCATCTACTTGGAAGCCCCGGTAGGCATCTACTTGGAAGGCCTGGTAAGCATCTACTTGGAAACCCTGGTAAATATCTACTTGGAAGCCTGGTCAGCATCTATTTGGAAGCCCTGGTAACCATCTACTTGGAAGCCCTGGTAGGCATCTACTTGGAAGCCCTGGTAACCATCTACTTGGAAGCCCCGGTAGGCATCTACTTGGAAGGCCTGGTAAGAATCTACTTGGAAGCCCTGGTCAGCATCTATTTGGAAGCCCTAGTATCCATCTACTTGGAAGCCCTGGTAAGCATCTACTGGGAAGCCCTGGTATCCATCTACTTGGAAGCCCTGGTAAGCATCTACTTGGAAGCCCTGATAAGCATCTACTTGAAAGCCCCGGTAGGCATCTACTTGGAAGGCCTGGTAAGCATCTACTTGGAAACCCTGGTAAATATCTACTTGGAAGCCTGGTAGGCATCTATTTGGAAGGCCTGGTCAGCTTCTACTTGGAAGCCCTGGTGAGTATCTACTTGGAAGCCCTGGTCAGCATCTACTTGGAAGGCCTGGTAAGCATACACTTGGAAACCCTGGTAAGCATCTACTTGGAAGCCCTGGTCAGAATCTACTTGGAAGCCCTGATAAGCATCTACTTGGAAGGCCTGGTAAGCATATACTTGGAAGCCCTGATAAGCATCTACTTGGAAACCTTGGTGAGCATCTACTTGGAAGGCCTGGTCAGCATCTACTTGGAAACCTTGGTGAGCATCTACTTGGAAGGCCTGGTCAGCATCTACTTGGAAACCTTGGTGAGCATCTACTTGGAAGGCCTTGTAAGCCTCTACTTGGAAGCCCCGGTAGGCATCTACTTGGAAACCCTGGTAAGCATATACTTGGAAGCCCTGATAAGCATCTACTTGGAAACCCTGGTAAGCATCTACTTGGAAGGCCTGGTCAGCATCTACTTGGAAACCTTGGTGAGCATCTACTTGGAAGGCCTTGTAAGCCTCTACTTGGAAGCCCCGGTAGGCATCTACTTGGAAACCCTGGTAGGCATCTACTTGGAAGTCCTGGTAAGCCTCTACTTGGAAGTCCTGGTAGGCATTTACCTCTGCGTAGAGGCCCTGGTAAGCATCTGTTTCAAAGTCACAGTAAGCTCCAAACTTGGAGCTTACACAGGGTAGGTGACTCTTTTATGACCTCCATGTGACAGTGCTGGGAGCCTGAATGGCCAATCACCAAATCTACCAGCAGCAGCCAAACTGAATGCAGGGAATAAAGGCAAGTGTAAGCAGCTGGTGGCCACAATTAAAGTGAATTAGTTGAATTGCCCGACGTGCATAAACTGCAGTTTCTTCCTAAAATTCACAAGAATGGGATAAGAAAATAAGAAAAAAGAGTTCAATTTATAAATCCCATTTGTCATATTGCCTTGGTATTCCCAGTTCCCTGTCCTCGCTGCTTGAAGGTTCCCGTCATTTGGAAGAACCGCAGCTGGCACTTCCACAGAGAGCTAATGGCCCGACATCTAGCGGAGGGGAAGCCTGCTTTCTCATTGGTCCATTTATAGCACTAACGCTTTATACCCGTCTGACCGGCATGTTTACTGAGATACAAATGGGCTTTTTTCTGAAAGGCACAAAAACAAAACGTCCCGCTGTACATCACTTAATTCACAAAACCGCCTGCGCTTCGCACTCGTTTGCTCTGGTAAGCATTTCCGACCTACATTCATCAACAGAAGATACATTTTTAAGTCATGCTAAATTTTTATGTCTTGAATTCGGCAAAGTGCATTTGAATGTATTCCCGTCTGTTCATCGGGCGCACGGGCTTTCAAGGCCGGCGAGATAAAATCACAAACATTCGCGTTCTGAATCATTCACGAGAGTAAATGTACAGGATTCAACACTCGGGCAGGACTTCATATCTGAATCCGGCGTGGGCTTTATAAAAAGGACATTTTAGGAACACAAGTCTGGGAGTGATTTGTAGGGTCCGCTTTACAATTGCGCGCAACGGCGACAAACAACGGAAATTTTACTATCCTTAGGTGATGCTTTAAAAGCCTTAACAGAGGAGGTCTGGTGCTAGAATTATCGGTCATGATCTTACGTTCGTGGTGATACATCACATGTGTGGAAAGATTGCTGTTTGCGTGCGTGCGTGCGGGACTGTGCCTTTGCCTTTTGCGTGCAAGCAACGGGGGGGGGGGGGGGGAGACGCTTTAACCCCATAGCGACCCCCACACGGCAATATACGTTGACACAAATGCAGGCAAATGGGTGTGTCTGTACAGCCCTTTAAATTTGCCACCCAGTGGACGGACGCACGCCTTGTGAGTGCGCTTGCGCGTCCCGGGTTTTTGATGTTCCCAGGCGGCCTGCGATTGTGGTCGGCAAAGGCAGAACAGGATTCCTTTGTAAACAAAGACATGCTGGTAGGTAAATTGGATCGTCCAAAAAAAAAAAAAATTGACCCAGTATATATGTATATATGTGTGTATGACTGTGTGTCCATAGCGTGTCAAGATCCTACGGGGTAAAAATGACCGCACCAGCCAAGCAGACACTGGCTGGAGAAAGCGCCCAGAGGCGATTCAGTTCGCATGCGTTGCGCTATACAAGTCATTCATTCATTCATTCATTCAAACAAGTGACGCGTCACTGATTGAATGTTCCCTGTGATCCGGAACAGTGTTCAGTGACGTGTCACTGGTAGCGCCTCCCCCTAACAGTTAGAATCACTCCGTAGGACACACCTAACCCCTTCAGCTTCACCTAGTGGTTAACCCCTTCACTGCCAATGTCATTTTCACAGTAATCAGTGCATTTTTTTAGCACTGATCGCTGCAAATATGACAATGGTGCCAAAAATTGTGTCTAAAGTGTCAGATGTGTCCGCCATAATGTCACAATAAAAAATCGCAGAATACAGCTATTACTAGTAAAAAAAAAATGACAACCCCCCTTTTTTTAATAAAAAAAAAAAATACAAATTATATATTTTTTTACTTCTTTTATTTTTATATACTGTGTATATGTATATATATATATATATATATATATATATATATATATATATATATATATATATATATATAATTATATTATTATTATCGTTATTAAAGGGCCCAGAGGTCCCCAGGGCCCTGGATGAAAACACTCCTTTTTTTATATTATTTTATTACTTTTTTTACTTTTTAATATATATAGATATATATATATATATATATATATATATATATATATATATAGATATATATATATATATATATAATTAAAGGGCTCAGAGGTCCCCAGGGCCCCATGTGTCAAACCCCCTTTTTTTTAATAAATGTTTATTTTTGTTTATATATTTATTTTTTATTTATTTTTCTATTAAAGTGCCCATTGGTCCCCAGGGCCCTGGAAGGCACCCCCCTCTTTTTTTATAAATGTTTATTTATTTTATATATATATATATAGGGCCAGATTCAGGTAGATGAGAGCATCTTTGCTCCAGAGTAACGCTTCTCATTTACGTTACTCTGACGACCCTTTCGGCGCAAGTACTGTTATTCACATAGCAGTTGCGCGTAAACTTGCGCCAGAGTAACGATAATGCGCTGGCGTAAACCCGACGCAAGGGGAAGTGGGTGTGATCATATGTAAATGATGGGCGGAGCCCAGCGCAGAGGCTTACGTTCAGCGCATCAACCACGGAGCATGCGCAGTGAGTGCGGCTCCACTCGCCCCCCTTGTGCGCATGCTCACAACTTCCGTCGGCACCACTTCACGGGAAACGTCAGCGCAATGCCATCTGTTGGGCGTTTAAATGCGCCCGTAGAAGCGCCATTTCGGCACTAAAGTATATCCTGCTCCCCCTCCCCGCAGTGATGTTACTTTTGTTTTGAGATGGCTGCTCCCGTTCCCCGCAAACACACAGGAGAAAGCTGAACTTTAATGGCCAGGAGCTGTCAGCCATCATCTCGGCTATGGAGACCTATGATGTCTTCCTCCATGGCTGTAAACGTTGACAGACAAGCAGGGACAGAGGTGTTGTCCTGCAAGTGGGGGTGCTCAGCTAGCTCTTATCGTCGGTAACGCTGCTGCTGTAGCTGCTCTCCTGCTGACCTGTGGCCGTCTGGAGTAAAGATAAAGCAGCCTTTTGTAGAAATAACTTTGCGCCGGACGGACGAGATACGCGCGGCGCATGTAGCCAGCGTATGGTGCTAATCCGTTCGTGAATTGGGAAATCTCCCTCATTTGCATATTTGCAGGGGAAATCAATAGGCGCGACTAATGCGCCCAGCGAAATTATGCGCTGACGAGACTCTGGCGTCGGAACGTTCCGCCGGTCGCAAATGACCCGTTATTGGGCGCATCTAGTTTGGTGGGTACGGGCACATAGAAACGACGGCGCATCATCACAGTTACGCGGCGCATATCCAAATACTCCAGCGCAAGTGTTCCTGAATCTGGCCCATACTGTATATAGAAACCCCCCTTTTTTTGTCATTTCTTAAAAAATAATTATTAAAGGGCCCAGAGGTCCCCAGGGCCCCAGATTGCAACCACCCTTTAAAAAAAAAATATCTCTCTTTTTTTTCTTTTTATTAAAGGGCCCAGATGTCCCCAGGGCCACCCCCCCCCCCGCTTCTCAATGTGCGGCCCCCCCCCCCCGGTTCTCTGCTTCGGAGGCCCCATCCCTGAAGCTGTCCATAATTCCTGATGGCGGGCCTGGAGGGGGGGTTTGGGGTCCTATTGATCCCAGATCACTCCATAAAGAGTACCTGTCACTTCCTGTATAGGCCACAATCCCCGGCCTTGATTAACCCAACGGTCCCGTCAGACCGCGTGGAATCCAGTCCGGAGGCGCTGACAACTCAGACGGCGGATGCCGGTTCCCAGCAGAATGGATCCCAGCATGTCCTATCATCAAGCAGCAAGGACGTGGTCACGGTGGACGTTTTGGATCATAAACTGCAGAATCTCCTGCAGAACTTGACCCATAACATCACCAAAGAGGTGGGTAAAATTACTCAAGAGCTCAGGAGGGAGATTGATCAATTGGGTGAGCGCACGGACACGCTTGAAACTAAATTTGACGAAATGACCCAATATGTTCATGTGCTGGAGGAAGATAACGCGGCCATGAAACATACCCTGTTTCAACTCCAACTACAGCAGGAAGACTTGGAGAACAGAGAAAGGCGCCAGAACCTTAGGATAAGGGGGATACCTGAGACGGTCACTGATAAGGAACTGCGTCCATACCTACTAGACTTATTTGTTACCCTAGCGCCCCATATACCGGACATTGACTGGCGTCTGGATAGGGCACATAGGTCCTTGGCCCCTAAACCCCCTGCAGGATCCAACTCCAGGGATGTTGTGGTACGATTTCATTTCTATGAGAGCAAAGAAGCCCTTTCTGTGGCGACCCGCAACAAATCTCGTATTGACTTTAAACAGGCCAGAATACAGATCTTCAATGATCTTTCCCCTATCACTTTGGCAAAAAGACGCAGCTTTCGTCCTATCACCACTCACTTGCAGAATCACCAGGTCCCCTACCGTTGGGGGTTCCCCTTCCGCCTATCTGTCCTGAAAGATGGGGTCCAACATTCCCTCAGAGACCTCTGTGAAAGTGACGCATTCACGCGCAGTCTGGGGCTCCCCCCTGTCCCTGAGGAGGACCTTCAACTCCCTATGCCGAACCCTTGGCCTTTGATGACACCAGCCAAGATCTGGACCCCTGTCCAACACAAATCAAGAAAGATGTACTCCACACCTCAGAGGGCCGACCGTTCCAGGTTTCAAACTTGAAGATTCCCCCTTCTGTGCTGGCTCCAGAGACCCTCCTTTATCCCCCGCCTCGCGGTGTAGGCTGAGGCTTATCCTGAGTCCATCAGGATCTACGGTTCCATGTTACTCTCCTTGATGTCATTATTTGACCCTTCTGTTGATTACCCTAATTGACACTGGCCTGTTCTCCACATCCCTTGTTTCTCCCTTTCCTTTTTGACTCACATCATTGCCCCCCAAGGTGAACTGTCCTTCGGGTGTTTCATCTGCTTTTCTGATGCAAATCGGTGTGGACTACTCCTACAAGTGCGGCGGGGATTCGCTCGTCCTCGATCTTCGTGTGTCGACACGTCCCCCACCCCAATCCTGGGCTACGGCCTGGGTTCCCTGAGGTTTTTTTATCCTCAGGGCTATCTGGAAAAATGTGTTTTAAATTGTTATTTTTGTTTCAATTGTTTTTTTTTTTTTGTTTTTGTTGTTTCTATCTCTTTTTTGGGTCTTTTTTTTGACCCTCCACTGCTATCCAATATGTTCTGTATTACTCTTGTCCGAAATGTGCGCATGCTTACCGCGGTATTTTTTGCACCATGGATGTTTCTTGGTTCAGATATAATGTATGCAATCAAAGCTGTATTGTTGAATGATATGCAATGGCTCTAAAGGTTTACTCATGCAATGTCAAAGGTTTGAATTCCATCGGGAAAAGATGGCAGGCTCTGAGGGAATTTAAATCTTCGGGTGCGGGGGTGATTATGGTGCAGGAGACTCATTTTAAGCCTGGGGGATCCTTTAAATTTGCTTCCAAACAATTTCCCACGGCATTTGTGGCTTCTGATCCCTCTGGTAAGGCGGGAGTAGCAATTCTTTTTAAAAGATCGTGCCAGATTCGTGTTATTTCCTCACATTTAGACCCTAAGGGCCGATATGTTCTCCTGGACTGTAGTCACCTGGGCACCCAACTTACTTTGGTAAACATTTATGCCCCCAATGTAGGCCAAATTGGGTTTCTTTCGGAAGTTCTTGAGAAACTCCAAACACTTTCCCATCCCTTTATGATTTTAGGGGGAGATTTTAATGTCTGCATGTCCCCGAATAGAGATAGGCAGGCCTTGTTTCGGGACACTCCTAGTAATGCTGCCCAGAAATTATCTGCATCATTCCGCAAATTGACCAGGTCTTATAACCTTTTTGATACCTGGAGAGTGAAACACCCTGTGCAGAGGGGGTTCACCTTTTATTCCCCGCCTCATAAGCTTTATTCTAGGCTGGACCATTTCTTTGTAACAGCCCCCCTGCTTCCGTACGTGGTCTCCTCTGAGATTAACCCGATCACATGGTCAGATCATGCCCCCATTGAACTAGATGTTGTTTTGTCAGATCCTACCCCCAGGACTTGCCACTGGCGTCTCAACGAGTCTCTGATTAAAGACCCGCTGATGCAAATCCAGTTACAACAAAAATTATCTGAATTTTTTGATCTCAATGTGGGATCAGTGGCAGAGGTCTCCACGCTATGGGAAGCCCACAAGGCCTTTTTCAGGGGAGAATGTATATCCGCTAGCTCTCGTCTCAAACGGGAATCTATAAGACAAAAAGATGAGCTTATAGCTCAACTTAAGGCTGCGGAGGCTCGTCTTCTTGATTCCCCTACAGTGGAAAGGTTGAGGGTCGTGACATCCCTGCGGAACCGTATTAAGACTTTTAACATGACTAAAATCTCCAAATCCTTGTTATGGGCTAGACAGAAATTTTATGAGTTCGCCAACAAACCGCATAAAATGTTAGTTAATAGGCTAAAGCCACGCCCCTCCCTCTCAATCCCTGATCACTTGATACAATCGGACGGCACCCCCACATACTGCCCTAAAGCTATGACTGATGTATTCGGAAATTTTTATGAGAAATTATATAATTGCTTGAGGGAGGAGCTACCTACCCAATTCCCTCAGGCCCGTTTCGATGCCTTCATGTCCTCCCTAGTTTTGCCTAAGTTATCCAGTGAACATAACTCGACACTTAACGCCCCTGTCTCATTAGAGGAAATAGTGAAGGTAGTGAAGGATCTCCCGGCTCACAAGTCCCCTGGCCCAGATGGGCTACCATATGTCTACTACAAAGTGTTCTCAGACACTTTAAGCCCTCATCTACAAACTTTATTTTCTTCATTGCTTAAGGGCACCGTCCCTCACACTTCCTTCTTACATGCTTTCCTGACGCTCATCCCAAAACCTGGTAAGGACCCCTCATGGCCTGATAACTATCGTCCCATCGCACTCCTAAATTCTGACTATAAGATTTTTACTAAAATTTTAGCAAACCGACTTTCTCCTCTTCTGACAGCCTTGATACATAGAGATCAGGTGGGCTTTGTCCCTACCAGGCACGCTGGTGACAACACTAGGAGGACGGTGGACCTGATAGACTTACTAACTAGAACTAAGCAGCCAGCTATTGTCCTCAGTCTGGATGCACAGAAGGCTTTTGACCGCCTTAGTTGGCCTTTTATGTTTGCAGTCCTGGACAGGTACGGGTTCTCGGGCCCTTTCATTAAAGCATTACGAGCCATTTATTCTACCCCCACATCTCAGGTTCAGCTGTCCTCCTCTCTGTCTCGGAGGTTCCCCCTTTCTAATGGTACCAGGCAGGGGTGTCCTTTATCGCCTCTGCTGTTCATTTTATGTCTAGAACCCTTAGCTGCGGCTATTCGACAGCATCCAGATATACGGGGGGTTCCGCTGAGACAGAGGGATTACAAGCTTTCACTTTTTGCTGACGACATCCTCTTGACCCTTACTCACCCTTCTACCACCTTGCCCGCTTTACACGGTGTCCTCTCTGAGTTTGGTGATCTATCAGGTTTTAAGGTTAACCAGTCAAAAACTGAGGCTTTACCGATCAATTTACCTGCTGACTTGCTCCAATCCCTTCAAACTCAATATAACTACCACTGGTGTCCCTCCTCGCTGAAATACCTGGGAGTGCAGATTTCCCCATCATATTCCACCCTATATCAGGCCAATTTCCCCCTGTTTTTGCAGAAATAACACGCCTTTTAAGTTCATGGACTTCCCTCCCGATCTCTCTTTTAGGCAGAATCAACGTTCTTAAGATGTCAATCCTCCCAAAACTGTTGTATCTCTTTGAAACCCTACCTGTGCCGGTCCCGATGTCGCAGCTGAAACTTCTCCAGAGGAGGTTTCTCAAATTTATTTGGAATAATGCATCCCATAGGATTGCACAATCTGTAGTATTTGCCCCTAAACACAGGGGTGGCCTGGCGGCACCGGATGTTATCAAATATTATTATGCCTCTCACCTCCGTGTATTGACCTCCTGGATCTCTCGGAAAGCCCCTTCCAGATGGGCGGAGATAGAGATGGGGGTTACTGCCCCAGTGCATCCTTGTTACATGCTATGGCCGTCTTCAGCTAAATTTATGCCCCAACTTAGATCGTTATGTCTCGCCCCAATGTTATTTACCCTAACTATCTGGAGGAGATGTGTGGAGCGGTTCTCCCTCTCCTCCAGATGCTCCCCCCTAATGAACGTTCTTTTTAACCCGGACATCCCCGATAGCCTGTCATTTGAAAGGATGGGTCCTTGGACTCAAGCCGGGATCTTTCAGCTGCGTCACTTGGTCCACCCAGTTACACGTGTCTTGCTGACCTTCCCAGAACTCAAAACGAAATATGATCTCCCATCCTCCCTACAGTACCCATACCTACAGTTTAAACATTTCTTCCTTTCTTCCTCCCCCTCACTTTCGCTAGAGAGGCCCACAGAATTCGAGTGCTTGTGTGTAGCTGGTCCCTATGAGCCTAAACAAATCTCATCTACATACAAGATCTTACACGAATCTTCTCCTCTATCTGATGTTATGCATAAATACATGCACAAATGGTCCTCCATCTTACAGCATTCGATCTCATTACTGGATTGGGGGAAGATATGGGATAATACGTCCAAAATTTCACGCTGTGTGATACAGAGGGAAACTGCCTTTAAGATTTTGATGTTCTGGTATAGGACTCCAGATCTATTACATGCACGTGACCCTACCCTCTCCAATCTTTGCTGGAGATGTCAGGAAGCAGTGGGTTCCCTATTTCATATCTTCTGGGAGTGCCCCCTCATTAGGCCTTTATGGGTACAGGTACAGGAGCTTCTACAGAAATTGTTACCTTACACTATACCCCTGAAGCCTATACACTTTCTTTTAGGTTTGCCCCTTACAGATATACCTAAAGCGTCACAGAAACTAATGTCCTTTGTTCTCTTAGCTACCAAGAGGGCTATCCCCAGGCTATGGCTCTCCACTTCTCCCCCCACCCTTCATCAAGTCCTTGTGATTCTAGCTGATACACGACGGTTGGAACACCTAACTGCCAAGATTGAAGACACATTGGGCCAGATTCATGAAAGGTTACGCTGGCGGATCGAGTGATCCGCCAGCGTAACAGTGGCTTTGAGCCGGCGTTTCTGTTTTCTGTAACCAGAAAACAAGAAACGCCGGGTTGAAGTTCCGATGCGAGCAGCGTAACTGAGTTTCGCCATCGCATCGTTACTTCAACTTAAAAATGGCGCCGGGGGCGTTCCCGCCGATTTACGCTCAAAAAATATGTTAATGAGCGGAAATCGGCAATTCACGATCGAAATCCGGCGCGACGCAGTGACGTTACGACGTTTCCGGACGGGATACGCGGCGCATAGATATACCTACATGGGGCTGGAGTATCCTATGTTAGGTATAGGCGTCGTCATCGCGTCGGGAAAAAAAAAAAAAACGTCGCTTGCGTAAAACGGTCATGAATGGGAATGTGACGTCATTGACGTTCATTCACAGATTTTGGAGCATGCGCACGGGGATGTTTTGACACTCGACGCATGCGCAGTACGTCGGCGGCGGGATCGCGCGTAGTTAGCATACTACACGCCCCGTACCCGCGACATTTGAATTCCGCCGGCTCATTTGCGATGCGCTGCCGCAACTTTAGGAGCAAGTGCTTCGTGAATGACAGCACTTGCTCCTAAAAATTCGGCAGCGCAACGCAAATGAGAAGCGTTACTCCAGAGCAAAGATGCTCTGGAATACGTGAATCTGGCCCATTATGTCTTTTTGATAAAACATGGAATGCCTGGGATGTTTCTGAATTCTCACCAGACTCCCTACCTGAGCCTCCCCAGGGTATTTGATTTTCATGATGCTTTTGCTTTCATTTGTTCAGTTTCATTTTACGTTACCTTATTTTATGCTCCTACCCGTTTGTTTGTCTAACTTCACATGTATTACTGGTTACATTTTTGCCCATATCTTTTAGATACTACTTCGGGCATAGATCTAGTTAAATTTTCCAGGTTATGTATGTACCGGTTTATAGTCATTGTGTGACTTAGTTGATTCCTGCCTGAGATCGTTGATTTCTATGAGATGTGATTGACTATGTTTAATTGCTTGTCAATTGTATTTCTTCTTATGTCGGACGATATACTCTGTTTCTGTGAATCTTTCATAAATAAACAATTTATAAAAAAAGAGTACCTGTCACATGCCTCTTGTGTCACAAAGATGTTTACTCTCCTTGTAAAAGCTTGCACGCAAAGGGTGTATGGGTCGCTGCCAGCGACCCTTGAAGAGGTTGCGCTCTTGCGTCTTGAATTGGAAGCGTTGTGTGAGCGTATACTGAGCGTATACTGTATGTACAGTCAGCAATGTTTCAGCTTTCAAATTTGGAGTGATTTATATGCGGCGCCTCGGCTTGCTTTCTGCATCTGGATACCTAATGGGGTGAAGGGAACCATTGACCTTCTGTGAGACGGGTTAACTGAGGAACCACTACCATGGTGTCTGAGGCGGACTGGATGGGAATTTGTCTACCACTAGAGCGTGAAATGGAGCAGAGATCAGACAGATCCGCTCCCACTAAGAGTCAGAGGTCCGATTTCCAGGCTAGACATTATTCAAGGCGTGTTTTATGTCTTCTTTCCCATAATCACTTCCTATAGATGGACTACTCAGCATTGAAGAAAATGTGATGTTTCCGTGTATATCTACCACCAGGCAGCAGGTGGAGAGCTTCAAACAAAACCTTTTTCATGCTTATATTGTAACTATACAGACAAATATAATGGAAAAGCTGGAGAGATCAGATGGAATCTGAACTGCGGATAAACAGCTTAATAGTTACATTATGTGAGAGCAGGGGTGTAGATAAGGAGGGGGATAGGGGGGTCCAAATGGTGTGTAACTTACAGTATATGAGAGCAGGGGTGTAGATAAGGAGGGGGATAGGGGGGTCCAAATGGTGTGACACTGATGGAAGGGCAGATAATGAGAAAGGGGGGACTTTAAGGTAAATCTCAAAAATCTGAATCACACCCCCCCTGCTCTGCCGCTCCTATTAGCTTAGGGGGGTGTATTTTTTTCCATTATCTGTGCCCCTTTCTGATGATAATGTGCTGGTTGGAGCGGGGGGAATATTTCTTCAGTTTCAGGTGCCCATTCAGCTCCGTTCGCATGTTCTTCTGCCACCTGCATGCTTATCTCCTTGCCTTCCCTGGCGGAGTGATCTCCAGAGTAGGGTGGGACTCCAGGTGGGGTTGGACACTAAAGGGGGTGGCTCTGGGGAGGGAGTACAGTGGCAGGTGGGCTTTGTGGGGGGGACAGTAAGGGGGGCTCCAGGTAGGAAGTGCTGAGAAGTATGGGGCACTTAAAGTGGGGGCTCCAGGTGGGGGGGTTGGGGCACTGAGGAGGGTGGGACTCTAGGTGGGGGTGGGCACTAATGAGGGTGGCTCTCAAGAGGGAGTACGGCGGCAGTTGGGCAGTGAGGGGGGCTCCAGGTGGACGGGACACTGGACAGGGAGCTCCAGGGGGGAAGTACTGAGAAGTAGGGTGGCACTGAAAGTGGGGACTCCGGGTGGGGGGGGTTAGGGCACTGAGAAGGGTGGGACTCCAGGTGGGGGTGGCCACTAAAGAGAGTGGCTCCAGGGAGGGAGTACGGCAGCAGTTGGGCTTTAGGAGGGCAGTGAGGGGGGCTGCAAGTGGGGGGGATACTGGCTGGGGAGCTCCAGGGGGGTAGTACTGAAAAGTAAGGGGCACTAAAAGAGGGGGCTCCGGGTGGGGGGGTTGGGGCACTGAGAAAGGTGGGACTCCAAGTGGGGGTGGGCACTAAAGAGGGTGGCCCTGGGGAGGGAGTACTGCGGCAGTTGGGCAGTGAGGGGGGCTCCAGGTGGAGGGGACACTGGATGGGGAGCTCCAGGGGGGAAGTACTGAGAAGTGGGGGCTCAGGTGGGGGGTTGGGGCACTGAGGAGGGTGAGACTCCAGGGGTAAGGCACTAAGAAGAAGTAGTGGTGACTCCTGGAGTCGGAGTTTAGTAATTGCTGCATATTTACATTGATTAAAAACAACTTTTAAAATGAGGGCAACATTAAAGGTTGGAGGAGTTTTCAGTGATCGGTTTCATATCTACAATGAGATCGAACATCCAAGTTCATTATCTGATTGATGTCGCATTTTACACGGTGACTTGGCCCCAATCCGCTTCCCTTGGCGGCTCGGCCATCTGACACATGGCGCATTGATGTCCGGTAATAGGCGGCTGACACTTTGACTGGAGAACGCCGCAGGGGCTCATTAAAGAGCAGGCTAATTGATGTCTCCACTGAGGGCGGAGGAAAAACAAACGGAGAACATCGCTTTTACTTGGCGGTTAGCCGGTACGGAAACATTACCCGGCAGAGGCTGAATTAGACCCGTCAGGGGAATTACATAATAGAGAAAGGACAATACAATACAATGGGCACTCCAACCAAAAACCTTTCATTTCTGGTATTGGACAAAGCGGGGTACGCTCAGATCCTCTGTATTTATTTCAGTCTGCACCCCCAGAGAGAAGATTTTCTGTCACTTCCTGTCCCTCTTCCTGTCTCATGGTTTTGGACCAATAAAAGTGAAAGTTGGTTCCGATGGATTGCCCTGTCAAAGAAGCAGATCCGCCATTGAAATATCAAGCAGTATGTCAAGCAGTGCCCAGGGCCAAGATGGGAAACCTTAACCCCCCCTCCCGGTAGCCCCCCAAGAACAGAGGTCTTCCTTCCTGCACACTACAGAGATCCCGTTCCCCATAGCACCCCCAATGCACAGAGCTCCCCCCACCACCCAGTATCCCCCAATACACAGATCTCCCCACCTCCTGATACACAGAGAGCCCCCAATCACCTAGCCCCCCCTAATACACAGAACCCCCCACACCTCCTGGTACCCCCCAATACACAGAGCTCCCCCCCACCACCTAAACCTCCAATACATAATCCCCCCCACCTCTAGCCCCCCTAGAACAGAGGCCAACCTTCCTGCCCACTTCAGAGATCTCTTAGCCCATAGCACCCCCAATACACAGAGCTCTCCCACCTTCCAGCATCCCCAAAATACATAGATCTCCCCCAAACATCTAGCACCCCCCATTACACAGATCTCCCCCACCTCCTAACACCTGGAGACTTGACCTCAATCCTACTGAACACCTTTGGGAAGAACTGGAGTGGTCTACACTGAGACTTGACCTCAATCCTACTGAACACCTTTGGAAGGAACTGGAGTGGTCTACATCGAGACTTGACCTCCATCCTACTGAACACCTTTGGGAAGAACTGGAGTGGTCTACACTGAGACTTGACCTCAATCCTACTGAACACCTTTGGAAGGAACTGGAGTGGTCTACACTGAGACTTGACCTCAATCCTACTGAATACCTTTGGGAAGAACTGGAGTGGTCTACACTGAGACTTGACCTCAATCCTACTGAACACCTTTGGAAGGAACTGGAGTGGTCTACACTGAGACTTGACCTCAATCCTACTGAACACCTTTGGAAGGAACTGGAGTGGTCTACATCGAGACTTGACCTCAATCCTACTGAACACTTTTGGGATGAACTGCAGTGGTCTACACCGAGCCTCAACCTGACCCTTACTGAACATCTTTGGAAGGAACTGGAGTGGTCTACATCGAGACTTGACCTCAATCCTACTGAACACCTTTTGGGATGAACTGGAACATTGATTATGAATCAGGTCTTCTAATCCAACATCAGTACCTAACATCACAAATGTTCTTTTGGCTGAATGGACACAAATTCCAACAGATACACTCCAAAATCTTGTGGAAAGCCTTCCCAAAAGAGTGGTTATGGCCTCAAAGAGGGGGGCCGACCTCATATTAATGTCTGGGGTTATGGAATGAGATTTCCAACAAGCTGCTGGTGAGGTGTGCACATCGTGTATTGCTATCTAAGTCAGTGAGGTCTGGTAGAGGAACTTTCCCCTTTTGTCCCCGTACTTCCCTTTAGGTTGGGAGTCGCCTCTCGTTAGTGTGTGATCTAATAAGACGGGGCAGACGGCCATCACCGCCTGTCAGGATCTTTCCGCGATAATGTAACCTTCTACAAACAGCACAGGAAACCAGAAACATCTCACCAATATAGAGTCATTTATTATTGATAAGTAATAATGTAGCAAAGCAAACAGAATTCTCTATCGGTGGAGTGCTGCCGGCCTCTGCACCGTACAGCATTAGAGCCGCGCCGCATTCTGCAGCAAGAAAACCCCAATTTAATTGTACAGCCCGGAGCAGCACTATATCAAATCTCCAGGTGAGGGGGGGGGGGGGGGATTCATTTTCTTATCAACGGGAAAAAATAATATTTGACCGGTAGCAAAAGTCGTGTTTGTTCAGCCAGTGACGAGTGCCGGGGGATTTTCTGGCTTGTGTGGACAGGGGATAAAGAGAACCTGTCATTACATTGTTACTTGGCAAAGCTGAAGTATTTATCTAATGCTGGGAATGGTTATAGAGATGAACTTGCAGGTCCAGGAAACCATAATTGTAAAATCTTTGTTTTCCATGTGCCCCGTTCACACTGTACACGGGGGGTGGTGTGTCAATGGACATGGTGTTATCAAGCAGTCTCTGTACACCCAATCGCTGAATCCTCATACAAGATCTACCATCTAAAGCCGGGGACACACTATTCGTTTGTATTTTTTGTTCAACCCCCATGGGGTTAAAACTTCCAGCACCCCAATACACAGATTTCCCCCCATGACCCCTCAATACGTAGATCTCCCCCACCTACTAACACCCCCTTAAACACAGAGCTCCCCCAACCTCCTAGTCCCCCAATACACAGAGCTCCCCCAACCTCCTAGTCCCCAATACACAGAGCTCCCCCAACCTCCTAGTCCCCAATACACAGAGCTCCCCCAACCTCCTAGTCCCCAATACACAGAGCTCCCCCAACCTCCTAGTCCCCAATACACAGAGCTCCCCCAACCTCCTAGTCCCCAATACACAGTGCTCCCCCAACCTCCTAGTCCCCCAATACACAGAGCTCCCCCAACCTCCTAGTCCCCAATACACAGAGCTCCCCCAACCTCCTAGCAACCCCTAATACACAGAACTCCCCCACCTCCTCGTACCCCCCAATACACAATCTCCCCCACCTCTTAGTACCCCTTAATATACAGCGCTCCACCACCTCCTAACCCCCAAATAAACAATTTCTCCCCCAACTCCTAGCCCCCCAATACACCATCTCCCCCACCTCCTAGCCCCCCAATACACCATCTCCCCCCACCTCCTAGCCCCCCAATACACCATCTCCCCACCTCCTAACCCCCCAATACACCATCTCCCCCACCTCCTAGCCCCCCAATACACCATCTCCCCCACCTCCTAGCCCCCCAATACACCATCTCCCCCCACCTCCTAGCCCCCCAATACACCATCTCCCCACCTCCTAGCCCCCCAATACACAATCTCCCCCACCTCCTAGCCCCCCAATACACCATCTCCCCCTCCTCCTAGCCCCCCAATACACCATCAGCCCCCCACCTAATCCCCCAATACACAGAGCTCCCCCTACCTCCTAGTCCCCCAATACACAATCTCTCCCCACCTCCTAGCCCCCCAATACACCATCTCCCCCACCTCCTAGCCCCCCAATACACCATCTCCCCCACCTCCTAATCCCCCAATACACAGAGCTCCCCCTACCTCCTAGTCCCCCAATACACAATCTCTCCCCACCTCCTAGCCCCCCAATACACCATCTCCCCCACCTCCTAGCCCCCCAATACATTATCTCCCCCACCTCCTAGCCCCCCAATACACCATCTCCCCCACCTCCTAGCCCCCCAATACACCATCTCCCCCTACCTCCTAGCCCCCTAATACACCATCTCCCCCACCTCCTAGCCCCCCAATACACCATCTCCCCCACCTCTTAGCCCCCCCATACATCATCTCCCCCACCTCCTAGCCCCCCAATACACCATCTCCCCCACCTCCTAGCCCCCCAATACATCATCTCCCCCACCTCCTAGCCCCCCAATACACCATCTCCCACCACCTCTTAACCCCCCAATACACAATCTCTCCCCACCTCCTAGCCCCCCAATACACCATCTCCCCCACCTCCTAGCCCCCCAATACACCATCTCCCCCACCTCCTAATCCCCCAATACACAGAGCTCCCCCTACCTCCTAGTCCCCCAATACACAATCTCTCCCCACCTCCTAGCCCCCCAATACACCATCTCCCCCACCTCCTAGCCCCCCAATACATTATCTCCCCCACCTCCTAGCCCCCCAATACACCATCTCCCCCACCTCCTAGCCCCCCAATACACCATCTCCCCCTACCTCCTAGCCCCCTAATACACCATCTCCCCCACCTCCTAGCCCCTCAATACACCATCTCCCCCTCCTCCTAGCCCCCCAATACACCATCTCCCCCACCTCCTAGCCCCCCAATACATCATCTCCCCCATCTCCTAGCCCCCCAATACACCATCTCCCCACCTCCTAACCCCCCAATACACATAGCTCCCCCTACCTCCTAGTCCCCCAATACACAATCTCCCCCCACCTCCTAGCCCCCCAATACACCATCTCCCCCCACCTCCTAACCACCACTGATCTATCAAAGGGATGAAGAAAAGAGGAGATGATATTTTATTTCATAAAATGTCTTTGTTTATATTACATTAGACTTTTGCTAATTAAATGACATTCATTTATTTTTGAGATTTACTGAATCCCTCTCCTGTCCCTACAGAAGAAGAGGAGAGCGAGGAGGAGGAGGAAGAGGAGGAGGAGGAGGAAGAGGAGGAGAGCAACGCTGGTTCAGTATTGACTCTATCATTACCTCTGTCAGAGCAGCAGGTGAGTACCATCATCAGAACAACATGTCTCTGATTGGAGGGATCTATGAATTAGAGGGATCTATGAGTTGGAGGGATTTATGAATTGCAGGGATCTATGAATTTGAGGGATCTAAGAATTAGAGGGATCTATGAATTGGAGGGATCTATGATTTGGAGGGATCTATGAATTGGAGGGATCTATGAATTGGAGGGATCTATGAATTTGAGGGATCTAAGAATTAGAGGGATCTATGAATTGGAGGGATCTATGATTTGGAGGGATCTATGATTTGGAGGGATCTATGCATTGGAGGGATCTATGAATTGGAGGGATCTAAGAATTGGAGGGATCTATGCATTGGAGGGATCTATGATTTGGAGGGATCTAAGAATTGGAGGGATCTATGATTTGGAGGGATCTATGATTTGGAGGGATCTGTGAATTGGAGGGATCTATGAATTGGAAGGATCTATGATTTGGAGGGATCTATGAATTGGAGGGATCTATGAATTGGAGGGATCTATGAATTTGAGGGATCTAAGAATTAGAGGGATCTATGAATTGGAGGGATCTATGATTTGGAGGGATCTATGATTTGGAGGGATCTATGCATTGGAGGGATCTATGAATTGGAGGGATCTAAGAATTGGAGGGATCTATGCATTGGAGGGATCTATGATTTGGAGGGATCTAAGAATTGGAGGGATCTATGATTTGGAGGGATCTATGATTTGGAGGGATCTATGCATTGGAGGGATCTATGAATTGGAGGGATCTAAGAATTGGAGGGATATATGCATTGGAGGGATCTATGAATTGGAGGGATCTAAGAATTGGAGGGATCTATGATTTGGAGGGATCTAAGAATTGGAGGGATCTATGATTTGGAGGGATCTATGCATTGGAGGGATCTATGAATTGGAGGGATCTAAGAATTGGAGGGATCTATGCATTGGAGGGATCTAAGAATTGGAGGGATCTAAGAATTGGAGGGATCTATGCATTGGAGGGATCTAAGAATTGGAGGGATCTATGCATTGGAGGGATCTATGAATTGGAGGGATCTATGAATTGGAGGGATCTATGATTTGGAGGGATCTAAGAATTGGAGGGATCTAAGAATTGGAGGGATCTGTGATTTGGAGGGATCTGTGAATTGGAGGGATCTAAGAATTGGAGGGATCTATGCATTGGAGGGATCTATGAATTGGAGGGATCTATGAATTGGAGGGATCTAAGAATTGGAGGGATCTATGATTTGGAGGGATCTATGAATTGGAGGGATCTATGAATTGGAGGGATCTATATCCCTCTGGAAGTTTCTTAGACTCGGTAGAATATTGGCCTGGATATCTGATACATTATGTGTGCTATTGAATCCATACACATTTCCATATTTCCCCTTTCACATCAGACCCCCCTCTAACATCAGAGCTCCCCCTTTACATCGGAACCCCCTCACATCAAAGCCCCCTCCTTCACATCAGAGCCCCTTCACATCAAAGCCTCCCATTCACATCAGAGCCTCCCCTTTGCATCAAAGCCCCCCTCATATCAAAGACCCCCTCACTTTAGAGCCTCCCCCTTCACATCAGAGGTTCCCACCCCTATTCACATCAAAGCCTCCCCTTTACATCAAAGCCCCCCCCATTAACATCAGAGCCCCCTCAATTCAAACCCCCCCATTCACATCAGAGCGCCCCTCAAATCAAAGCCCCCCTTTACATCAGAGCCTTCCATTCACATCAGACCCCCCCCCCCCACATCAGAGCCCCCCTTCATATCAGAGTCCCCCTTTCAATTCAGAGCCCCCCTTCACATCAGAACTCTGCCTTCATATCAGAACCCCCTATTTACATCAGAGCCCTCTCCTTTCACATCAGAGCTCCCCCCACATATCAGACCCCCATCACATCAGAGCCTTCCCTTCACATGAGAGACCCCTCCTCACTTCAGAGCCCCCCTTCACATCAGCCCCCCATATCAGAGCCCCCCTTCTCATCAGACCCCCCCCACATCAGAGCCCCCCTTCACAACAGACCCCCCACATCAGAGCCCCCTTCAAATCAGAGTCCCCACCCATCACATCAGAGCCTCCCCTTCACCTCAGAGCCCTCACTTCACATCAGACCCCCCTTTACACCAGAGCCCCACCTTAACATTAGAACCTCCACCTTTCACATCTCCACATTTGAAAATAAAAATGGATCATTTATTAAATTGTGTGTGACCCCCATTATTACTGGGACACGTGAAATCCTACAACCTCCAGGGCCATTGACATCCCACAGCCTCCTGAGACATTTGATGTCCCACAGCCTCCTGGGACATGTGACACCTCACAGCCTCCTGGGACATGTGACACCTCACAGCCTCCTGGGACATGTGACACCTCACAGCCTCCTGGGACATGTGACATCTCACAGCCTCCTGGGACATGTGACATCTCACAGCCTCCTGGGACATGTGACATCCTGAAACCTCCAGGGATATGTGACACCTCACAGCCTCCTGGGACATGTGACATCTCACAGCCTCCTGGGACATGTGACATCTCACAGCCTCCTGGGACATGTGATATCCTATAACCTCCAGGGATATGTTATATCCCACAGACTCCTGGGACGATTGATGTCCCACAGTTTCCTGGGACATGTGACACCCTTCAGCCTGCTGGGACATGTGACATCCTGCAACCTCCAGGGACATGTGACATCTCACAGCCTCCTATTTGACGTCCCACAGCCCCCTAGGATATGTAACACCCCACAGCCTCCTGGGACATGTGACACCCCACAGCCTCCTGGGACATGTGACACCCCACAGCCTCCTGGGACATGTGAGATCCTGAAGCCTCCTGGGACATGTGACCTTCTACAGCCTCCTGGGACATGTGATCTCCTGCTGCATCTTCCTAGCACATGTGATGTCCAGCAGACTCATGAGACATGTAACCTCCCACAGCCTCCTGGGACATTTGATGTCCCACAGCTTCCTGGGACATGTGAGATCCTGCTACCTCCCTCAGCCTCCAGGAACATGTAAAATCCCTCAGTCTCTTGGGACATGCAACACCTAAAACCTCCAGGGACATGTGATATCCCACAGCCTCCTGGAACATGTGACATCCTGCAATCTCCTATTTCATGTCCCACAGCCTTCTGGGACATGTGACATCCTGCAATCTCCAGGGACATGTGACATCCCACAGCCTCCTGGCTCATGTGACATCCCACAGCCTCCTGGGACATGTGACATCCTGCAACCTCCTATTTGATGTCCCACAGCCTCCTGGCACATGTGACATCCCACAGCCTCCTGGGACATGTGACATCCCACAGCCTCCTGGCACATGTGACATCCCACAGCCTCCTGGCACATGTGACATCCCACAGCCTCCTGGGACATGTGACATCCCACAGCCTCCTGGGACATGTGACATCCCACAGCCTCCTGGGACATGTGACATCCCACAGCCTCCTGGCACATGTGACATCCCACAGCCTCCTGGCACATGTGACATCCCACAGCCTCCTGGGACATGTGACATCCCACAGCCTCCTGGCACATGTGACATCCCACAGCCTCCTGGGACATGTGACATCCCACAGCCTCCTGGCACATGTGACATCCCACAGCCTCCTGGGACATGTGACATCCCACAGCCTCCTGGGACATGTGACATCCCACAGCCTCCTGGGACATGTGACATCCCACAGCCTCCTGGGACATGTGACATCCCACAGCCTCCTGGGACATGTGACATCCCACAGCCTCCTGGGACATGTGACATCCCACAGCCTCCTGGCACATGTGACATCCCACAGCCTCCTGGCACATGTGACATCCCACAGCCTCCTGGCACATGTGACATCCCACAGCCTCCTGGCACATGTGACATCCCACAGCCTCCTGGCACATGTGACATCCCACAGCCTCCTGGGACATGTGACATCCCACAGCCTCCTGGCACATGTGACATCCCACAGCCTCCTGGCACATGTGACATCCCACAGCCTCCTGGGACATGTGACATCCCACAGCCTCCTAGGACATGTCACATTCCTAAACCTCCTGGGACATTTGATGTCCCTCAGCCTCCTCCTGGGACATCAAACCAGGAGGTTGTGGGTGGGGAGGGGGGGTGAAATCTTGCTGCCCTAAGCAAACTAAGCAGAGGTCAGAGCCGGTACCTGCCAGGAAAAATAAGCAGCACGAGTGGAAGATTCTGTATTTTAAGGGAAGTTCTGCTACAAACAGCTGGTGAAAATGAAATCTGATTGGTTGTTTGGAGTCCCTATGCTTTGCAATTTGTGCCTATTGCCCAGCCATGTGTCATAAGAATTCATGTCACTTTCCGAGTCTCTGACCTAGAAGACGAGTACAAGAGATGCAGAGTCTGACTTTTACTTGCTGCATGCTTGCTCTGAGTCAGTGGCAGCCAGGCGGCTAGCATTCTCAGCATCGGTTTTTATCACGGCGGGAGTGTACTTTATAACTGAAATGTTTTGTTTTTCAGCACATTTTCCTGTAATATGACTCCTCCCCTCTGTGATGTATCATGTCTCCTCCCCTCTGTGGTGTATCATGTCTCCTCCCCTCTGTGGTGTATCATGTCTCCTCCCCTCTGTGGTGTATCATGTCTTCTCCCCTCTGTGGTGTATCATGACTCCTCCCCTCTGTGGTGTATCATGTCTCCTCCCCTCTGTGGTGTATCATGTCTCCTCCCCTCTGTGGTGTATCATGTCTCCTCCACTCTGTCGTGTATCATGTCTCCTCCCCTCTGTGGTGTATCATGTCTCCTCCCCTCTGTGGTGTATCATGACTCCTCCCATCTGTGGTGTATCATGACTCCTCCCCTCTGTGGTGAATCATGTCTCCTCCCCTCTGTGGTGTATCATGACTCCTCCCCTCTGTGGTGTATCATGTCTCCTCCCCTCTGTGGTGTATCATGTCTCCTCCCCTCTGTGGTGTATCATGTCTCCTCCCCTCTGTCGTGTATCATGACTCATCCCATCTGTGGTGTATCATGACTCCTCCCCTCTGTGGTGAATCATGTCTCCTCCCCTCTGTGGTGTATCATGTCTCCTCCCCTCTGTGGTGTATCATGTCTCCTCCCCTCTGTGGTGTATCATGACTCCTCCCATCTGTGGTGTATCATGACTCCTCCCCTCTGTGGTGAATCATGTCTCCTCCCCTCTGTGGTGTATCATGACTCCTCCCCTCTGTGGTGAATCATGTCTCCTCCCCTCTGTGGTGTATCATGTCTCCTCCCCTCTGTGGTGTATCATGTCTCCTCCCCTCTGTCGTGTATCATGACTCATCCCATCTGTGGTGTATCATGACTCCTCCCCTCTGTGGTGAATCATGTCTCCTCCCCTCTGTGGTGTATCATGTCTCCTCCCCTCTGTGGTGTATCATGTCTCCTCCCCTCTGTGGTGTATCATGACTCCTCCCCTCTGTGGTGTATCATGACTCCTCCCCTCTGTGGTGTATCATGTCTCCTCCCCTCTGTGGTGTATCATGTCTCCTCCCCTCTGTGGTGTATCATGACTCCTCCCCTCTGTGGTGTATCATGTCTCCTCCCCTCTGTGGTGTATCATGTCTCCTCCCCTCTGTGGTGTATCATGACTCCTCCCCTCTGTGGTGTATCATGTCTCCTCCCCACTGTGGTGTATCATGTCTCCTCCCCTATGTGGTGTATCATGTCTCCTCCCCTCTGTTGTGTATCATGTCTCCTCCCCTCTGTGGTGTATCATGTCTCCTCCCCTCTGTGGTGTATCATGCCTCCTCCCCTCTGTGGTGTATCATGCCTCCTCCCCTCTGTGGTGTATCATGTCTCCTCCCCTCTGTGGTGTATCATGTCTCCTCCCCTCTGTGGTGTATCATGTCTCCTCCCCTCTGTCGTGTATCATGACTCATCCCATCTGTGGTGTATCATGACTCCTCCCCTCTGTGGTGAATCATGTCTCCTCCCCTCTGTGGTGTATCATGTCTCCTCCCCTCTGTGGTGTATCATGTCTCCTCCCCTCTGTGGTGTATCATGTCTCCTCCCCTCTGTGGTGTATCTTGTCTCCTCCCCTCTGTCGTGTATCATGACTCATCCCCTCTGTGGTGTATCATGTCTCCTCCCCACTGTGGTGTATCATGTCTCCTCCCCTATGTGGTGTATCATGTCTCCTCCCCTCTGTTGTGTATCATGACTCCTCCCCTCTGTGGTGAATCATGTCTCCTCCCCTCTGTGGTGTATCATGACTCCTCCCCTCTGTGGTGTATCATGACTCCTCCCCTCTGTGGTGTATCATGACTCCTCCCCTCTGTCGTGTATCATGTCTCCTCCCCTCTGTCGTGTATCATGACTCATCCTATCTGTGGTGTATCATGTATCCTCCTCTCTGTGGTGTATCATGACTCCTCCCCTCTGTGGTGTATCATGTATCCTCCTCTCTGTGGTGTATCATGACTCCTCCCCTCTGTGGTGAATCATGTCTCCTCCCCTCTGTGGTGTATCATGTCTCCTCCCCTCTGTGGTGTATCATGTATCCTCCTCTCTGTGGTGTATCATGACTCCTCCCCTCTGTGGTGTATCATGTCTCCTCCCCTCTGTGGTGTATCATGTCTCCTCCCCTCTGTCGTGTATCATGACTCCTCCCCTCTGTGGTGAATCATGTCTCCTCCCCTCTGTGGTGTATCATGTCTCCTCCCCTCTGTGGTGTATCATGTCTCCTCCCCTCTGTGGTGTATCATGTCTCCTCCCCTCTGTCGTGTATCATGACTCCTCCCCTCTGTGGTGTATCATGTCTCCTCCCCTCTGTGGTGTATCATGTCTCCTCCCCTCTGTGGTGTATCATGTCTCCTCCCCTCTGTCGTGTATCATGACTCCTCCCCTCTGTGGTGAATCATGTCTCCTCCCCTCTGTGGTGTATCATGACTCCTCCCCTCTGTGGTGTATCATGACTCCTCCCCTCTGTGGTGTATCATATCTCCTCCCCTCTGTGGTGTATCATGTATCCTCCTCTCTGTGGTGTATCATGACTCCTCCCCTCTGTGGTGTATCATGTCTCCTCCCCTCTGTGGTGTATCATGTCTCCTCCCCTCTGTCGTGTATCATGACTCCTCCCCTCTGTGGTGAATCATGTCTCCTCCCCTCTGTGGTGTATCATGACTCCTCCCCTCTGTGGTGTATCATGACTCCTCCCCTCTGTGGTGAATCATGTCTCCTCCCCTCTGTGGTGTATCATGACTCCTCCCCTCTGTGGTGTATCATGACTCCTCCCCTCTGTGGTGTATCATGACTCCTCCCCTCTGTGGTGTATCATGACTCCTCCCCTCTGTGGTGTATCATGACTCCTCCCCTCTGTGGTGTATCATGACTCCTCCCCTCTGTGGTGTATCGGGAATTAGTTATCATGTGATGATATCCGGGATGGGAAATGCCGCGGATCGTTTTATGTGATCGTTCGATGCTAATCCTGTCCGTCTCCTTCACAGAGCGACACGCTGAGTGCGTACCGGAACTGTCTGCGCAGATTCCTCCATTCCAGCATGGAAAGTAATTTATAAAAAGTATTCATACCCCTCTATACACAGTGACTGGGAAAAGTATTCATACCCCTCTATATATACAGTGCCTGGAAAAAAGTATTCACACCCCTTGAAATTCCCCACATCTCGTCAGGTTACAACCAAAAACGTAAATGAATTTTATTGGGATTTTATGTGAGAGACGCAAAGTGTCACATGATTGTGAAGTGGAAGGAAAATGATACAAATAAATATGTGAGAAGTGTGTGGGGGGAGGGGCATTTGTATGGCGCCCCCTTTACTCTGATAACTAAAATCTAGAGGAACCAATTGCCTTCAGAAGTCACCTAATTAGTAAATAGAGTCACCCGTGTGGCATTTAATCTCAGTATAAATACAGCTGTTCTGTGAAGCCCTCAGAGGTTTGTTGGAGAACCTTAGTGAACAAACAGCATCATGAAGGCCGAGGAACGCACCAGACAGGTCAGGGATAAAGTTGTGGAGAAGTATAAAGCAGGGTTCGGTTATAAAAAAATCTCCCAAGCTTTGAAGATCTCACAAAGCTTCTGTTCAGTCCATCATCGGAAAATGGAAAGAGTACGGCACAACTGCCAACCTACCAAGACATGGCCGTCCACCTAAACTGACCAGGCCGGGCAAGGAGAGCATTCATCAGAAAATGGAAAGAGTATGGCACAACTGCAGTTGCAGAGCCGTCATTCCTCAGGTCGGGAGGGTGTGGTCGGGAGGGGCAGCTGCCCTGGACGCATCGGTTTACTATAGCGATGGGGGCCGCCTTCCTATCTGTTACAAGGCTGACAGGAGTAGTGACAAGGCTGACAGGAGTAGTGACAAGGCTGACAGGAGTAGTGACAAGGCTGACAGGAGTAGTGACAGCGTCAGTGATTTTGACAAGGATCCCCTGAGCTTGCTAGATCATGAATGGGGGAAGGGGTCGGGGCGCAGTTTGGCATCTTTGCCCTTGGCACTGGATGACCTTGTCCCGGCGCTGCTGCTAATCATCTGAGCGTGATTAGCAGCATTGGAGGACAGAGAGACATTGGGGGTCTAATAAATGTAACTGATAAGTCAATTCAATCATTCACTACACAATCCCTTCTATCATGGAGTGGACATCCCTTCTGATGACTTTTTTTTTTATCTCAAGGCGTACAAGACACCATTTCTCTGGATTCCGGGGAGGTGACTCTAACTGACTGCAATGAAGAGGAAATTGCGTTTCTCAGACAGTGAGTATTGTATGGACAGAGGGGGTGGGGAATTTTAAGAATCCAAGTAAAAAAAAGACCACAGTGACATATTTACCCCCCTGGGGGCATGTGGGGAGAATGGGTCATCGGCCCGTGTACATGAGATGAACTATGAAGGGAACTGCACAGGGTGTCTGCAGGGCAGTGTACAGGGGACAGAAGGGCAGTGTACAGGGGACAGAAGGGCAGTGTACATGGGACAGAAGGGCAGTGTACAGGGGACAGAAGGGCAATGTACAGGGGACAGAAGGTCAGTGTACAGGGGACAGAAGGGCAGTGTACAGGGGACAGAAGGGCATTGTACAGGGGACAGAAGGGCAATGTACAGGGGACAGAAGGGCAGTGTACAGGGGACAGAAGGGCAGTGTACAGGGGACAGAAGGGCAATGTACAGGGGACAGAAGGGCAATGTACAGGGGACAGCAGGGCAGTGTACAAGTGTCAGCAGGGCAGTGTAAAGGGGTCAGCAGGGCAGTGTACAGGGGTCAGCAGGGCAGTGTACAGGGGACAGAAGGGCATTGTACAGGGGACAGAAGGGCAATGTACAGGGGACAGAAGGGCAGTGTACAGGGGACAGAGGGGCAGTGTACAGGGGACAGAAGGGCAATGTACAGGGGACAGAAGGGCAATGTACAGGGGACAGCAGGGCAGTGTACAGGGGACAGAAGGGCAGTGTACAGGGGACAGAAGGGCAGTGTACAGGGGTCAGCAGGGCAGTGTACAGGGGACAGAAGGGCAGTGTACAGGGGTCAGCAGGGCAGTGTACAGGGCACAGCAGGGCAGTGTACAGGGGTCAGCAGGGCAGTGTACAGGGTCAGCAGGGCAGTGTACAGGGGTCAGCAGGGCAGTGTACAGGGGTCAGCAGGGCAGTGTACAGGGTCAGCAGGGCAGTGTACAGGGGACAGAAGGGCAGTGTACAGGGGACAGAAGGGCAGTGTACAGGGGACAGAAGGGCAGTGTACAGGGTCAGCAGGGCAGTGTACAGGGTCAGCAGGGCAGTGTACAGGGGACAGAAGGGCAGTGTACAGGGGACAGAAGGGCAGTGTACAGGGGACAGAAGGGCAGTGTACAGGGTCAGCAGGGCAGTGTACAGGGGACAGAAGGGCAGTGTACAGGAGACAGAAGGGCAGTGTACAGGAGACAGAAGGGCAGTGTACAGGGGACAGAAGGGCAGTGTACAGGGTCAGCAGGGCAGTGTACAGGGGACAGAAGGGCAGTGTACAGGGGTCAAAGGAAGAAATGTGTAGCGCTAAAAAATAGTGAAAGTGTTTTGAAAAATGATAAAATCTTATCAAAAAGGTAGTACACAGAAATGCCACCGATAGTGTTCAGAATAAGTCCATATATTGAAATATAAAAATTTAAATAAATAATGGAAGTCTGTGAAAATATCCAAATAATTCTATTAAACGTGACTGTGTGCTGAAGAATCCAGATAAGAGATCCACCACCAGTGAAAATGATGAGAGGCTTACCAGATAATGTGGACCAAAAATAAGTATATACTCATTAGTAGGGCTGTGCAAATTAACTTTTAATTAATCGATTAATCTTTAATTTTTTTGATCGGTCAAAATCTTTTTGATCGATTAAAATTCTTTTGATTAGTACTCACCTCTCCGCCGGCTTCTGGGCCTTCAGGGAGTTCCGTCGGAGATCCGGTAACGTCATGGACACCAGCAGGGCTTGCCGCGTCCATCTGTGTGCCGGCGGGACCTTACTATCTGCCACACACAAGGGCTGTTACACTTCCCTCTATCACTTCCCTCTATCACTTCCCTCTATCACCCTGAGATTCTACAGCCATCCACTGGGAGTTGTGATAGTTCCCTTCATGGGACATCTACATGCCGACGGACGGATGTTAACCCCTCCCCATCTGGATTCAGCAGTGGTATCGTTGTACACATTTTTATACCAGTATCATACTTAGCTACATGTTTTTATGACTGCTTTTGGTACCGTTTGGTATTACTCGCACCATTTTTACAGTTTATGTAGCTACATCGATTTTATCTCCAGTGCAATATTTATTTGGTTACCTACTTGAAGACTATAAAAGTTTTAATGCTTTTCCCATCGAGCGCTGCCTTTGTGTGTTTTTTGTATCCTCCTATCCATTATTCCAGTGGTTGGGAGCTGCACTGGGAATCAGCCTGCAAGGAGATCCGCTAAAAGTAGTTGGATCTGTATGTGCGTTATAATTAATCGAAATTAGTCGATTAATCGATTAAAAAGAAAAACGATTAATCGAACACAAAAATTTTGATCAGTAACAGCCCTACTCATTAGGTGAAACACACTTGTGTTGGAATCAATACCAGACTCCAGATATGCTCCAATGTTAGACAGGGTAGTAAATCCTCAGGGTATACTGGTACATAGTTGGTAGGGGGTCAGATGGATAGAATACCAGCCACATCAATAAACCACTTAAGTAGTGGATGGTTCGGAAGACTCGGATTATATGTGATGGAAAAAACAAAAAATTGAGATGCACATAGCGTAAATCTGGATAAAAAATTTACTTAGCAGGGCAGTGTACAGGGTCATCAGGTCCCTGTACAGGGGTCTGCAGGGCAGTGTACAGGGTCATCAGGACAGGGGTCAGCAGGGCAGTGTACAGGGGTCAGCAGGGCAGTGTACAGGGGTCAGTAGGACAGGGGTCAGCAGGGTAGACGACAGGGGTCAGCAGGCCAATGGACAGGGGTCAGCAGGGCAGTGTACAGGGATCAGTAGGACAGGGGTCAGCAGGGTAGACGACAGGGGTCAGCAGGCCAATGGACAGGGGTTCTGAGGGGCAATATATATGGGGTCAAAAAAAGGAAGTGTACATAAGGACAGGGGTCAGTGTACAGGGGTCATCAGGACAGGGGTCAGTAGGGCAGTGTACAGGGGTCAGCAGGTCCCTGTACAAGGGTCTGCAGGGCAGTGTACAGGGTCATCAGGACAGGGGTCAGCAGGGCAGTGTACAGGGGTCAGCAGGGCAGTGTTTAGGGGTCAGTAGGACAGGGGTCAGCAGGGCAGTGTACAGGGGTCAGCAGGGCAGACGACAAGGGTCAGCAGGCCAGTGTACAGGGCGCAGCAGCGCAGTGGACAGGGGTTCTGAGGGGCAATATATAGGGGGTCAAAAAAGGAAGTGTACAGAGTGTCAGCAGGGCAGTGCACAGGGGGTCAGCAGGGGAAAGCATGGGAGGTCAGCAGGGCAGTGGTGGGCGGGGGTGCAGTTGAAATGTGAGGGCATAGCTCACAATAGCACCCACCTAGATCTGGCCATGTCTTTCAGGTGTATTTCAGACATTCCTAAAAATGTATGGGGCCAAAAACTCCCCAGTGGGAATCATGGCTGATTGTAGGGTCCCATAACTGATGGGGAAGAAGTTCGCAGAAACGAGGAATAAACTAAATGTTCCTCTGCTTTACGCCTCCCTAGTATACGAGTGGGGGGAGGGGAAAAGTGAAGGGGAGAAGTGGAGGGGGGGGGGGGCACAAGAGATATTCTTAAAGGTTGACCTGAGTTCAGCTTTAAATATTTATAGTGATAAAGGAAATAAACCAAACACCTCTGATCTCCATGAGATCAAACATTTATGGAAAAAGAGATGGTGGTGTCTCCCATCGGACGCATGCTCCGCACCTGATGCACTCCACATATTATAAATTTATATTTGCAATATTTCATATTTACCTAACGAGGCAAATCTTTGGCATCTGGTTACCTTGTGCCTATATGCACCACTGCTGGTACTGCATTACTCACAAGTCCCCAGGACAGCTTCCACCTTCCCCCGGGCAAGGTCCATTATTTAAGGTAGTAGCACCTCTCAAGACCAGATCCCTTGTGGTGAGGTCCTGCAATCAGTTTCTTGGAAGATCCACCCAGGCCCCCAACCCTAACCCCAACGCCGCTGAGGCCTTGAGCACAGTTACACAGTCCATGTGCTGCCTTAGGGCAGCAGCCCCTCAGGCTCGGGAACCCTCCTGGGGAGAAGGAACCCAGCTCTTCAGTGCTTCAGACTATTTATCGGCCCTCCAGCCCCCTACTGGAGACACTTCTCCACTGATTGGCTGTAGCATGATAAATATTCAGGCTGGTCATTTGAATCTCCCGCCTTAAACTCTGGAAGCTTCTTCCAGAGACGGGGAAACAATCAAATTCTCAGCCTGTTAAACCCTGAACAGACCAGAACAAACGATCACTGCTCCTTTAATTACAGAGGGAGCTAAAAACAAAATGTACCTAGCGTCCTATGCTAAGGAGGGTGCTACATATACACACAGGATAGATAGATAGATAGATAGATAGATAGATAGATAGATAGATAGATAGATAGATAGATAAATAGATAGATAGATATTCTGGGGGAGGGGGTTTAAGGGGTGCAGTTGGCTTTAAATGGCTGAATTGCTGTCAGGCTCCTGCTGCTTTCTGGTAAAACCTGGACACAAGGTGATGGGCTTCTTCCCTCCCAGAGCTCTTCGAAGTCTCTGGATTCCAGAATCCGATACTGGAATTACAAAACCTGGACACAAGGTCATGGGCTTCATCCCTCCCAGAGCTCTTTGAAGTCTCTGTAATGCAGAACACAATCCAGGAATTACAAAACCTTCTTCCCTCTCTCTGGACTCCAAAACCCATTTCCCGGAATTACAAAACCTGGACACAAGATCACGGGACCTCTTTCCTCCCAAAGGTCTTCGAAGTCTCTGGACTCCAGAACCCGATATGGGAATGACAAAACCTGAACACAAGGTCACAGGGGTCTCTGCTTCCAAATCTCTTCGAAGTCTCTGGACTTCCGAACCTAATCTGTGAATTACAAAACTTGGACACAAGATCACAGGGCTTCTTCCCTCCTGAAGGTCTTCGAAGTCTCTGGACTCCAGAACCCGATCCGGGAATTACTAAACCTGGACACAAGGTCACGGTCTTCATCCATTTCAAAGCTCTTTCGAAGTCTCTGGACTCCAGAACCCGATCCGGGAATTACAAAACCTGAACACAGGGTCATGGGCTTCATCCATCCCAAAGCTCTTTGAAGTCTCTGTAATCCAAAACACAATCTGGGAATTACAAAACCTTCTTCCCTCCCAAAGTTTTTGAAGCCTCTGGGCTCCAAAACCCAACCCAGGAATAACAAAACCTGGACACAAAGTTACAGTCTTCTTCCCTCCCATAGCTCTTTGAAGTCTCTGGACTCCAAAACCCATTTCCGGGAATTACAAAACCTGGACACAAGGTCACAGGGTTCTTCCCTCCCAAATCTCTTCGAAGTCTCTGGACTTCAGAACCTAATCCGTGAATTACAAAATCTGTACACAAGGTCACGGTGTTCTTCCCTACCAAATCTCTTCGAAGTCTCTGGACTTCAAAACCTAATCCAGGAACTACAAAACCTGGACACAAGATCATGGGCTCCTTTCCAACAGAAGCTCTTCAAAGTCTCTTGACTCTAGAACCCAATCCGAGAATTACAAAAACCTGGGTGCAAGGTCACGGTCTTCTTCCCTCCCAAATCCCTTTGAAGTCTCTGAACTTCAGAACCTGATCCGTGAATTACAAAACCTGGACACAAGGTCACAGTCTCCTTCCCTCCCAGGGCTCTTCAAAGTCTCTGGACTCCAAAACCTGATCCGTAAATTACAAAACCTGGACACAAGGCCACAGTCTTCTTCCCTTCCAAAGCTCTTTGAAGCCTCTGGACTCCAAAACCCAATCCGGGAATTACAAAACCTGAAGAAAACCAACAACCCAATTTTCTGTGGTCATAGCAGCCACCCGGGAGCCCCTCAATCTGCACCCTTGAGATCCTTGCATGCGTTGGCCTCTCCTTCCACAGTGGCAGGGCCCATAAACATTCCTATTATTTCTTTATTATAGCACAGGAGAAGCCAAGGACAGTCAGTCTGATGTCATTGTACTGCCAAGAGAGATGTTTCTGGCAGATTCATTTAATATTTTATTTATAACAATAAAACATTTAATTTTTATATAGCACAGCCGGGGGGGTGAGTGACTGCGATAATGAGGCAGACTGACAATCAAACTGTCTGCGAAACATCATTCAGTCTGCCTGCTGGAAATTTCACTTCAGCTACAAAAACACGATCTTCCTGTAAATAAGCCAAATAACACGATACGTCATATTCTGTCTTCTACAGGAACAAATACAAGGCGCAGAAACCATGGCAACCCGTCCCCATTTAGTTTTCCTTTGGATTAGAAGATGAGCAGGTTGCAGTTTAGGTTTTCTGGGGAATGTCCATCCATTTTGGTTAAAAATGAGAACGTTTAGAACCCCTGTCAGGTTTTTACTGCCATCTTAGGCTCCGTTTCTCCTCACTTCCTGTCCAGGTGACAACAGTTTTGTCAAACAGGAAGTCAGGAAAAATTCACTAATCAAGTAGAGTAGGGCTATAACCCTCATCAGATTTGTATTGCTGTTTGTGTCCCTGATACAGATTTTCCCTCAGTTTTCTGTCTGGTGACGTCATTGTCACTGTAACCAGGGGCGGACTGACAACTTATGGGGCCTTCGGGCAATCGGAGATCAAGGGGCCCCCTGTGTCCACACTTTAGCCACACCCACACCAAGCCCCACCTACAAATTGCCGCTTAGCTGTATAGAGGGAGGATTTAAACATCCCCCACATCATAGCCTGCATGGAAGTTCCCTGCTTCTTTCCGTAGAACCCGCTGGGCACTTCCAGGTTTAATAATGGCTTCCATGTGGCAACCATCCTTATGACTCCACCTGGAGCATTTGATAAAAGCAGTGGGCCTGTGTGTGAGATCATGATTTGGGCCCTCATGTCAGAGAAAAAAGTGTGGCATGCTGTGCGTGCCGCGGCAAACATTAGGTGTGGTTTTTGGGGCCTGTAGGTAATGCCTGTACATAGTGCAATAAAGAGGCCCGATGACTGAGAGGTTGGTTGCCTTGTGTAAAGAGGGGGGATGGGTGAGAGAGAGAGGGGGGTGAGAGAGTGAGGGGGGACAAGAGAGCAAGGGTGGTGAGTGCGAGAGGGGGAGTGAGAGAGAGAGAGGGGGGTGAGAGAGTGAGGGGGGACAAGAGAGCAAGGGGGTGAGTGCGAGAAGGGGAGTGAGAGAGTGAGGGGGGACAAGAGAGCAAGGGTGGTGAGTGCGAGAAGGGGAGTGAGAGAGAGAGAGGGGGGTGAGAGAAGGGGGGGGGAGTGTGAGAGAGAGAGAGAGAGAGGGGGTGAGAGAGTGAGGGGGGACAAGAGAGCAAGGGTGGTGAGTGCGAGAAGGGGAGTGAGAGAGAGAGGGGGGGTGAGAGAGTGAGGGGGGACAAGAGAGCAAGGGTGTGTGAGTGCGAGAGGGGGAGTGAGAGAGAGAGAGGGGGGTGAGAGAGTGAGGGGGGACAAGAGAGCAAGGGGGTGAGTGCGAGAAGGGGAGTGAGAGAGTGAGGGGGGACAAGAGAGCAAGGGTGGTGAGTGCGAGAAGGGGGAGTGAGAGAGAGAGAGGGGTGGTGAGAGAGTGAGGGGGGACAAGAGAGCAAGGGTGGTGAGTGCGAGAAGGGGAGTGAGAGAGTGAGGGGGGACAAGAGAGCAAGGGTGGTGAGTGCGAGAAGGGGAGTGAGAGAGAGAGAGGGGGGTGAGAGAGTGAGGGGGGACAAGAGAGCAAGGGTGGTGAGTGCGAGAAGGGGAGTGAGAGAGAGAGAGGGGGGTGAGAGAGTGAGGGGGGACAAGAGAGCAAGGGGGTGAGTGCGAGAAGGGGAGTGAGAGAGAGAGAGGGGGGTGAGAGAGTGAGGGGGGACAAGAGAGTAAGGGTGGTGAGTGCGAGAAGTGAGAGAGAGAGAGGGGGGTGAGAGAGTGAGGGGGGACAAGAGAGCAAGGGTGGTGAGTGCGAGAAGGGGAGTGAGAGAGAGAGAGAGGGGGGTGAGAGAGTGAGGGGGGACAAGAGAGCAAGGGTGGTGAGTGCGAGAAGGGGAGTGAGAGAGAGAGAGGGGGGTGAGAGAGTGAGGGGGGACAAGAGAGCAAGGGTGGTGAGTGCGAGAAGGGGAGTGAGAGAGAGAGAGAGAAAGGCGGTGAAAGAGAAAAAGGGAGAGAGAGAGAGGAGGGGTGTGAGAGAGAGTGGGAAGGAGAGAGAGAGGGGGTGAGATAGAGAGGGGGAGAGGTTCAGAGAGAGAGATGGGGTCAGAGAGAGAGGGGGGTAAAAGTATGAAGGGGTTGGGAGGGGGGACAAGAGAGCAAGGGTGGTGAGTGCGAGAAGGGGAGTGAGAGAGAGAGAGGGGGGTGAGAGAGTGAGGGGGGACAAGAGAGCAAGGGTGGTGAGTGCGAGAAGGGGAGTGAGAGAGAGAGGGGGGTGAGAGAGTGAGGGGGGACAAGAGAGCAAGGGTGGTGAGTGCGAGAAGGGGAGTGAGAGAGAGAGAGAGAGAAAGGCGGTGAAAGAGAAAAAGGGAGAGAGAGAGAGGAGGGGTGTGAGAGAGAGTGGGAAGGAGAGAGAGAGGGGGTGAGATAGAGAGGGGGGAGAGGTTCAGAGAGAGAGATGGGGTCAGAGAGAGAGGGGGGTGAAAGTATGAAGGGGTTGGGAGGGGGGACAAGAGAGCAAGGGTGGTGAGTGCGAGAGGGGGAGTGAGAGAGAGAGAGAGAGAGAGAGAGAAAGGGGTGAGAGAGAAAAAGGGAGAGAGAGAGAGGGGGGGTGAGAAAGAGTGGGAGGGAGAGAGAAAGAGAGGGGGTTGGAGAGAGGGGGTGAGGTGATAGAGAGGGGGAGAGGGGATGAGAGAGAGGGGGTGAGATAGAGAGGGGGGAGTAAAAGAGGGGTGAGAGTGAGAGGGGGTTGAGAGGGTGGACAAGAGAGCAAGGATTCTGAGTGCGAGGGGTGAGAAAGAAAGAGGGGGAGCGTGAGAGAGAGGGGTGTTGGACAAATGGGGGTTAGAGATAAGGGGGAGGAGAGGGGGGGTGAAAGTGAGAGGGGGGACAAGAGAGCAGGGGTGGGGAGTGCGAGAGGGGGAGTGAGAGAGAGAGAAAGGGGATGAGAGAGAAAGAGGGAGAGGGAGAGGGGGGTGTTGGACTAAGGGGGTGAGAGGGGGAGGGAGGGAGGAGTGTGAGAGATGGGGGTGTGAGAGAGAGGGAAAGAGGGGGGTGGAGAGAGGAAGGGGTGAGAGGTGGAGAAGGGATGAGAGAGAGAGGGGGTGAAAGTGAGAAGGGATTGAGAGATGGGACAAGAGAGCAAGGGTGGTGAATGCAAGAGGGGGAGTGAGAGAGAGTGAGAGAGAGAGGGGTGTTGGACAAAGGGGGTAAGAGATAAGGGGGTGAGAGAGGGGGGAGAGAGGAAGGAGTATGAGAGAGGGGGTGAAAGAGAGGGAAAGAGGAGGGTGGAGAGTGGGGGAGAGGGGATGAGAGAGAGAGAGAGAGAGGGGTCAGAGAGAGAGAGGGGTCAGAGAGAGGAGGGATGAGAGAGAGGTGACAGCAGGTTGAAATCTCTCTGAGGGCACAATTACTCCTGCTGAAACAAAAGATGAAGCATTATTTTTTCCCACTGATATTGGGACCCTTTTCTACTCCCAATAGCCCCAGCCCGGCCCCTGAAGGACAATGAACTGGCCCTTTGTTTAGAATGTTTGGAGACCCCTAATTTAAGGCACGATCGGCCGAAACGCGTTGGTTTTCCAGGCTGTACTTCACCCTGTCTAATAAAGGATGACTGCTTGCTGATATTTACTGAAGTGTTGCCTTTCCACTGGTTGTTGTGGGGGGGGGGGGGGGGGGGGCCTTTACCATAGCCGGGTTCATGACCACGGCACGCGGCTGCCTAAAGTTTGTGAGCACTGCTTTACTACGCGTTGCACGCCACCCCCTCTTTCCTGAATAAGACCAGTTTACTTCCACGGATGTCAGAATGTTTATGTATTACATTGTATAAAGAAACGAGCAACATTGTTGCAGACAGAGCGCCGCACGACACGGCGAGATAAAAGACGGCGGCCTTTGGAGAGCCGGATGAAACGCGCCGAGCCTGAAGACTGCTGGGCTCCCAGATGAAAGGGAGTGTTTTCGGAGCCGGATCTTGTTCCTGTAAATGAGATGACAAAGCGCACAGGTGTGCGGAGATCTGACAAGACGCAAAGCCTGTCACCTTCCTCTAGACCAGCAGCTGTGCCCGCCGCGTGACGCAGCGCCGGATAATTACGGAGTCTCCGGGAAAAGCGGCGCCGGTTTTATTTTCGGCTCCTGTGATTTCTGACTTGTTGTTGTTTCACAAAATCGCCTTCTGTGTCTTTTTCTGAACCTTCCCTCGATCGTCCCTTTTATTATTAGGGGGGTTCATTTTAGGGAACGCCGCATTCTTTTCTGATCCCACAAAAGTGCAAAAAAACATTCAGTAAGGGGCGGAGCTTTTTTTTAAAATCCACCCTTTTCATCCTATGAAATCGCTGGAAAAAACGAATGTTCTTAGGCTATTTTCTCTGCGGATCGAATTGTATAATACAATCGTTCTGGGTGAATGGGGGCAGTGGATGGTGGAAGCGACGCCAAACGCCACTTCCCGCCCAATGCTCTTAAAGGGGAATTGTTTTTTTTTTTTTTCATTTTTGTTCAAATATGAGGTGTGATGTGTTTTTGACCCCCGGATCTCACATATAAGAGGACCTGTCATGCATTTATTTCTATTGATGTTTACATTCCTTGTAATAGGAATAAAAGTGACACAAACATTCTTTTTTTAACCACTTAAGGACCCCTTCACGGCAATATACGTCGGCAGAATGGCACGGCTTGGCACAGGCACGTACCTGTACGTGTCTCTTTAAGCCCAGGCGGTGGGTCGCGACCCAGTCCAAAGCTCTGTGACCGCACCCGCGGGACCTGCGGACCTGATCGCCACCGGTGTCCCGCGATTGGTCACCGGAGCTGAAGAACGGGGAGAGGCGAGTGTAAACACACCTTCCCCGTTCTTCACTGTGGCAGTGTCAGTGATCGTCTGTTCCCTGACATAGGGAAAGGCGATCACTGACGTCACACGTCCAGCCCCGCCCCCCTACAGTTAGAAACACATATGAGGTCACACTTAACCCCTACAGCGCCCCCTAGTGGTTAACTCCTAAACTGCAATTGTCATTTTCACAGTAATCAGTGCATTTTATAGCACTTTTCGCTGTGAAAATGACATTGGTCCCAAAAATGTGTCAAATGTATCTGATGTGTCCGCCGTAATGTCGCAGCCATGAAGGAAATCGCTGATCGCCGCCATTAGTAGTAAAAAAAAAAATAATAATAATAAAAATGCCATAAAAACTACCCCCTATTTTATAAACACTATACATTTTGCGCAAACCAATCGATAAACGCTTATTGCGATTTTTTTTTTTCACCAATAATATGTAGAAGAATACGTATCGGCCTAAACTGAGGAAAAAAAAAACGTTTTTATATATATTTTTGGGGGATATTTATTATAGAAAAAGTTAAAAAATATTGTGTTTTTTTACTAAATTGTGGCTCTATTTCTGTTAATAGCGCAAAAAATAAAAACCGCAGAGGTGATCAAATACCACCAAAAGAAAGCTCTATTTGTGGGGGGAAAAAAAGGACGCCAGTTTTGTTTGGGAGCCGCGTCGCACGTTGTCAGTTAAAGCGACGCAGTGCCGAATCGCAAAAAGGGGCAAGGTCCTTAACCTGCATAATGGTCCGGGTCTTAAGTGGTTAAAAGAACAGTGTAAAAATAAAAAGTCAAATATATAATAAAAAATAAAAAATAAATGAAACCGCCCAGTCTCGCCAAGCTCGTGCGTAGAAGCGACCGCATACGTAATTCGCGCTATGAAAACGGTTTTCTAACCGCACAAGTGAGGTATCGCCCCGATCGTTAG
>JAJQKJ010002628.1:87500-142500 GCA_029574335.1 Rana kukunoris | reverse complement strand
TTTGTCTACTACAAAGAAGGACTCTGGTTTGTTGGATTAGAGAAGGATCCATGTTTTGTCTACTTTAGATAAGGACTCTGGTTTGTTGGACCAGAGAAGGGCCCGTATTTTGTCTACTACAGAGAAGGACTCTGGTTCCTTTGACCAGAGAAGGACCTATGTTTTGTCTACTACAAAGAAGGACTCTGGCTCTTTGGACCAGAGAAGGACCCAGGTTTTATCTGCTATAGAAAAGGACTCTGGTTTGTTGGATCAGAGAAGGACCCGTGTTTTGCATGCTACAGATAAAACTGAGGTTTGTTGGACTAGAGTAGCACCCATATTTTGGCTACTACAGAGACGGACCTGTGTTTTGTCTACTATAGAGAAGGACTCTGGTTCTTTGGACCAGAGAAGGACCTGTGTTTTGTTTACTTCAGAGAAGGGTCTGGTTCTTCTGACCAGAGGAGGACCCCTTTTTGGTCTATGCATAGCCATCCAATAGGTTTTCTTTAACTTAGCCCTCCCCAGAAACATATGAGTCCTCCTTTAACTTCCCCATCACACCATCCAGCCACCAGGAGCAGAGGAAGGTTAGGTGTAATCTGGAATTGGACCTCGCACAGGGATATGAACTCCTTGTACAATCGCACTTATTGACCCATTGCTGCCACGTGGAGTGAATTATTACTAGGGACTTCCTTCGGCTCCCAGTGCTGAACAGAGAGGTGGGGGAGCAAAGGAAGGGTAAGTATATACTGGGTAAGGGTGGGGAATAAAGCAAATCTTTTGGTTGCCCTGAATGAGTAAAACACAGATTTGCTTGAAGTTTAATAGTAGCTTTTAAAGGTCCCCTTGGTAAAGGTGTAAGTAATCTCTGATCCATTAAGGTTGGAGAAGCAATGGCAGCCAACACTCTACATCTATTGTGCTCCCCCCCCCCCCCCCCACACTGAATCAGCACATTTCATGGAACAATGGTGAATAAATCCATTCTTGGGCGCTAAAGGAACCTTGAAGTTTTTGTATGTTTCAGCAAGTTGTCCTGATTTATTACTTGGAGAATGTAGTTACTGTTTTAGTACTTCCACCTCCACAATTTATAAACTCTATTTATTGTTTCAACACCAGAAAGAGAACTGGTTTATCATTTCTATCGTCACCATGAGCCATGCATCTTCTTTACAATCCAGTGTCAGCACCATGGACAGTGCATCTAGTGTATGTCCCATATCTGCACCATAGGCAGAGTATAGAGTGTATGTCCCATATCAGCACCATAGGCAGAGTATAGAGTGTATGTCCCATATCAGCACCATAGGCAGAGTATAGAGTGTATGTCCCATATCAGCACCATAGGCAGAGTATAGAGTGTATGTCCCATATCAGCACCATAGGCAGAGTATAGAGTGTATGTCCCATATCAGCCCCATAGACAGTGTATAGAGTGTATGCCCCATATCAGCACCATAGGCAGAGTATAGAGTGTATGTCCCATATCAGCACCATGGACAGTGCATCTAGTGTATGTCCCATATCAGCACCATAGGCAGAGTATAGAGTGTATGTCCCATATCAGCCCCATAGGCAGAGTATAGAGTGTATGTCCCATATCAGCCCCATAGGCAGTGTATAGAGTGTATGTCCCATATCAGCACCATAGGCAGAGTATAGAGTGTATGTCCCATATCAGCCCCATAGACCGTGTATAGAGTGTATGTCCCATATCAGCACCATAGGCAGTGTATAGAGTGTATGTCCCATATCAGCACCATAGGCAGAGTATAGAGTGTATGTCCCATATCAGCACCATAGGCAGAGTATAGAGTGTATGTCCCATATCAGCACCATAGGCAGAGTATAGAGTGTATGTCCCATATCAGCACCATAGGCAGTGTATAGAGTGTATGTCCCATATCAGCACCATAGGCAGAGTATAGAGTGTATGTCCCATATCAGCACCATAGGCAGAGTATAGAGTGTATGTCCCATATCAGCACCATAGGCAGAGTATAGAGTGTATGTCCCATATCTGCACCATAGACCGTGTATAGAGTGTATGTCCCATATCAGCACCATAGGCAGTGTATAGAGTGTATGTCCCATATCAGCACCATAGGCAGAGTATAGAGTGTATGTCCCATATCAGCACCATGGACAGTGCATCTAGTGTATGTCCCATATCAGCACCATAGGCAGAGTATAGAGTGTATGCCCCATATCAGCACCATAGGCAGAGTATAGAGTGTATGTCCCATATCAGCACCATAGGCAGAGTATAGAGCATGGGTCCTCAAACTACGGCCCTCCAGCTGTTCAGGAACTACAATTCCCATCATGCCCTAGTCATGTCTGTGAATGTCAGAGTTTTACAATGCCTCATGGGACTTGTAGTTCCCACACAGCTGGAGGGCCGTAGTTTGAGGATCCCTGGTATAGAGTGTATGTCCCATATCAGCACCATGGACAGTGCATCTAGTGTATGTCCCATATCAGCACCATAGGCAGAGTATAGAGTGTATGTCCCATATCAGCACCATAGGCAGAGTATAGAGTGTATGTCCCATATCAGCACCATGGACAGTGCATCTAGTGTATGTCCCATATCAGTACCATAGGCAGAGTATAGAGTGTATGTCCCATATCAGCACCATAGGCAGAGTATAGGGTGTATGTCCCATATCAGCACCATAGGCAGAGTATAGGGTGTATGTCCCATATCAGCACCATAGGCAGTGTATAGAGTGTATGTCCCATATCAGCACCATAGGCAGAGTATAGAGTGTATGTCCCATATCAGCACCATAGGCAGAGTATAGAGTGTATGTCCCATATCAGCACCATAGGCAGAGTATAGAGTGTATGTCCCATATCAGCACCATAGGCAGAGTATAGAGTGTATGTCCCATATCAGCACCATAGGCAGTGTATAGAGTGTATGTCCCATATCAGCACCATAGGCAGAGTATAGAGTGTATGTCCCATATCAGCACCATAGGCAGTGTATAGAGTGTATGTCCCATATCAGCACCATAGGCAGAGTATAGAGTGTATGTCCCATATCAGCACCATAGGCAGTGTATAGAGTGTATGTCCCATATCAGCACCATAGGCAGAGTATAGAGTGTATGTCCCATATCAGCCCCATAGACAGTATATAGAGTGTATGTCCCATATCAGCACCATAGGCAGAGTATAGAGTGTATGTCCCATATCAGCACCATAGGCAGAGTACAGAGTGTATGTCCCATATCAGCACCATAGACAGTGTATAGAGTGTATGTCCCATATCAGCCCCATAGACAGTATATAGAGTGTATGTCCCATATCAGCACCATAGGCAGAGTATAGAGTGTATGTCCCATATCAGCCCCATAGACAGTATATAGAGTGTATGTCACATATCAGCACCATAGGCAGTGTATAGAGTGTATGTCCCATATCAGCACCATAGGCAGAGTATAGAGTGTATGTCCCATATCAGCACCATAGGCAGAGTATAGAGTGTATGTCCCATATCAGCACCATAGGCAGAGTATAGAGTGTATGTCCCATATCTGCACCATAGACCGTGTATAGAGTGTATGTCCCATATCAGCACCATAGGCAGTGTATAGAGTGTATGTCCCATATCAGCACCATAGGCAGAGTACAGAGTGTATGTCCCATATCAGCACCATAGGCAGTGTATAGAGTGTATGTCCCATATCAGCACCATAGGCAGAGTACAGAGTGTATGTCCCATATCAGCCCCATAGGCCGTGTATAGAGTGTATGTCCCATATCAGCACCATAGGCAGAGTATAGAGTGTATGTCCCATATCAGCCCCATAGACAGTATATAGAGTGTATGTCCCATATCAGCCCCATAGGCCGTGTATAGAGTGTATGTCCCATCAGCCCCATCAGTATATAGAGTGTAGTCCCATATCAGCACCATAGGCAGAGTATAGAGTGTATGTCCCATATCAGCCCATAGACAGTATATAGAGTGTATGTCCCATATCAGCACCATAGGCAGAGTATAGAGTGTATGTCCCATATCAGCACCATAGACAGTGTATAGAGTGTATGTCCCATATCAGCACCATAGGCAGTGTATAGAGTGTATGTCCCATATCAGCACCATAGGCAGAGTATAGAGTGTATGTCCCATATCAGCACCATAGGCAGAGTATAGAGTGTATGTCCCATATCAGCCCCATAGACAGAGTATAGAGTGTATGTCCCATATCAGCACCATAGGCAGAGTATAGAGTGTATGTCCCATATCAGCCCCATAGACAGTGTATAGAGTGTATGTCCCATATCAGCACCATAGGCAGAGTATAGAGTGTATGTCCCATATCAGCACCATAGGCAGAGTATAGAGTGTATGTCCCATATCAGCCCCATAGACAGTATATAGAGTGTATGTCCCATATCAGCACCATAGGCAGAGTATAGAGTGTATGTCCCATATCAGCCCCATAGACAGTGTATAGAGTGTATGTCCCATATCAGCACCATAGGCAGTGTATAGAGTGTATGTCCCATATCAGCACCATAGGCAGAGTATAGAGTGTATGTCCCATATCAGCACCATAGGCAGAGTATAGAGTGTATGTCCCATATCAGCCCCATAGACAGAGTATAGAGTGTATGTCCCATATCAGCACCATAGGCAGAGTATAGAGTGTATGTCCCATATCAGCCCCATAGACAGTGTATAGAGTGTATGTCCCATATCAGCACCATAGGCAGAGTATAGAGTGTATGTCCCATATCAGCACCATAGGCAGAGTATAGAGTGTATGTCCCATATCAGCCCCATAGACAGTGTATAGAGTGTATGTCCCATATCAGCACCATAGGCAGAGTATAGAGTGTATGTCCCATATCAGCACCATAGGCAGTGTATAGAGTGTATGTCCCATATCAGCACCATAGGCAGTGTATAGAGTGTATGTCCCATATCAGCACCATAGGCAGAGTATAGAGTGTATGTCCCATATCAGCACCATAGACAGAGTATAGAGTGTATGTCCCATATCAGCCCCATAGGCAGAGTATAGAGTGTATGTCCCATATCAGCACCATAGGCAGAGTATAGAGCATGGGTCCTCAAACTACAGCCCTCCAGCTGTTCAGGAACTACAATTCCCATCATGCCCTAGTCATGTCTGTGAATGTCAGAGTTTTACAATGCCTCATGGGACTTGTAGTTCCCACACAGCTGGAGGGCCGTAGTTTGAGGATCCCTGGTATAGAGTGTATGTCCCATATCAGCACCATGGACAGTGCATCTAGTGTATGTCCCATATCAGCACCATAGGCAGAGTATAGAGTGTATGTCCCATATCAGCACCATGGACAGTGCATCTAGTGTATGTCCCATATCAGTACCATAGGCAGAGTATAGAGTGTATGTCCCATATCAGTACCATAGGCAGAGTATAGAGTGTATGTCCCATATCAGCACCATAGGCAGAGTATAGGGTGTATGTCCCATATCAGCCCCATAGGCAGTGTATAGAGTGTATGTCCCATATCAGCACCATAGGCAGAGTATAGAGTGTATGTCCCATATCAGCACCATAGGCAGAGTATAGAGTGTATGTCCCATATCAGTACCATAGGCAGAGTATAGGGTGTATGTCCCATATCAGCCCCATAGGCAGTGTATAGAGTGTATGTCCCATATCAGCACCATAGGCAGAGTATAGAGTGTATGTCCCATATCAGCACCATAGGCAGAGTATAGAGTGTATGTCCCATATCAGCACCATAGGCAGAGTATAGAGTGTATGTCCCATATCAGCACCATAGGCAGAGTATAGGGTGTATGTCCCATATCAGCACCATAGGCAGTGTATAGAGTGTATGTCCCATATCAGCACCATAGGCAGTGTATAGAGTGTATGTCCCATATCAGCACCATAGGCAGTGTATAGAGTGTATGTCCCATATCAGCACCATAGGCAGAGTATAGAGTGTATGTCCCATATCAGCACCATAGACGGAGTATAGAGTGTATGTCCCATATCAGCACCATAGGCGGTGAACCTTGTTTATGTCCCATAGGCAGACCATGGGCAGATAATCTAGTAGTGTTTGGACCATCTCAGCACCATGGACAGTACCACTAACTTATACCTTGTATCAGTACCATGGGCAGCGCCTCTACTTTTCGCAGCCCTTTGGAAGTATTCCATACACTGGACATTGTTGGTGAAAACTTTCCAGCCATTGGATATTTGTAGATGAGACCCAGCCCACTATAAGACAGTGAGACTCGTTCTCTCTCTTTGTTATATCTCTGAACCTTTATTGTGTCCTGAGGAAGCCTTACGGTGAAACGCGTAGACACACAAGGGCTCACTGTACAAACTGTACCATTTTATATGATTTTTAAACTTTTGAACACTGTGATTATATCATGTACTTCTTTCAATAAATCTTGTTATTTTTTCTTCTTCTCCATTGTTTCTCTGCCTCTAAAGTCCGACCAATAGTTACTCTCCGAGTTCCTTTATTTGTTTCCTCTCTAATGTACGGATGTGACTTCCTTCTTTCATTTTTCTATACCTCTGTCCTCTCACTCCTTTTCATAAGCAAATCTGCACGGTTTCTATCTGAGCGCACAGTGCAATGCTCCTGGGAGTGTCGCTGTGTGGAGGCGTTCCTTCGTTCCTTCGCTTTATTATACATTCTCAATACGATCGATGCCAAATGTATGTAATAAATCTATTTGTCCTGAATATGCTGAACGTTTCATGTTTGGTTTATTTCGAATGTTTTATGGTGCCGAGGCATTGTTATACCCTCATAAATCTGTTCTATGTTCTATTATTTAGTTGATATGTTGTATGTCCGGGTTCTGGTATATCATTTAGTTGATATGTTCTATGTCCGAGTTCTGGTATATCATTTAGTTGATATGTTGTATGTCCGGGTTCTGGTATATCATTTAGTTGATATGTTCTATGTCCGGGTTCTGGTATATTATTTAGTTGATATGTTGTATGTCCGGCTTCTGGTATATTATTTAGTTGATATGTTGTATGTCCGGGTTCTGGTATGTCATTTAGTTGATATGTTGTATGTCCGGGTTCTGGTATATTATTTAGTTGATATGTTGTATGTCCGGCTTCTGGTATATCATTTAGTTGATATGTTGTATGTCCGGGTTCTGGTATATCATTTAGTTGATATGTTCTATGTCCGAGTTCTGGTATATCATTTAGTTGATATGTTGTATGTCCGGGTTCTGGTATATTATTTAGTTGATATGTTGTATGTCCGGGTTCTGGTATATTATTTAGTTGATATGTTGTATGTCTGGGTTCTGGTATATCATTTAGTTGATATGTTGTATGTCCGGGTTCTGGTATATCATTTAGTTGATATGTTGTATGTCCGGGTTCTGGTATATCATTTAGTTGATATGTTGTATGTCCGAGTTCTGGTATATCATTTAGTTGATATGTTGTATGTCCGGGTTCTGGTATATCATTTAGTTGATATGTTGTATGTCCGGGTTCTGGTATATCATTTAGTTGACATGTTGTATGTCCGGGTTCTGGTATATCATTTAGTTGATATGTTGTATGTCCGGGTTCTGGTATATCATTTAGTTGATATGTTCTATGTCCGGGTTCTGGTATATCATTTAGTTGACATGTTGTATGTCCGGGTTCTGGTATATCATTTAGTTGATATGTTGTATGTCCGGGTTCTGGTATATCATTTAGTTGATATGTTGTATGTCTCCTTCCATTGAGCTCTCATGCGGTGATGTTGTGACCTCTCAGTTCGGGTCTCCCGCTGTATGGGCCCGGCAGTCCGGGCGCTTTCTATATTCAGTGTAATCCGAGACATAGAGGCAGATTCCCGGCTCAATGATTTTGTAGCAATAGAGGAACGTTTTATTACTTCCAGTTATAGGAGGAGAATTCCACTTCACCATGGAGGATTCGATATGAGGGAGAAGATTACAGGAAGTGAATTCTTTCTCAGAACATTGTTTATTGTTACAAATGACTGGAATTCCGTGCGGCGAGCGATCGCAGAATTGCAGACTCCGCCCATTGCATTAAAAGCTTTTTTGTAAGTCACATGCCGCGTACACACGACCGTTTTTCGGGTTCTAAAAAATTACGTTTTTAACCTCCCTGGCGGTATCCCCGAGCGTGACTCGGGGGGTTTGTTTTTTTTGGCTGAGATCGGTATCCCAGAGTCACGCTCGAGGGTAGCCATGCAGAGCCTGCAGCGCGCGCTGTCTTACCTTCTTCCTGGATCCAGCGATGCATCCGCGCTGTGTGTGCGAGCCGTGTGCCGCCGATCTCCGTTCCCTGCGACGTTACGACGCACGGGGGCGGAGAACGGCGCCAAATTCAAAAAAGTAAACAAACACTTTACATACAGTACACTGTCATCTTATAGATGACAGTACTGTATGTAAAAAATACACACCCCCCTTGTCCCTAGTGGTCTGTCCCGTGCCCTGCATGTTCTTTTATATAATAAAAAATGTTCTTTCTGCCTGGAAACTGTAGATTGTCCATAGCAACCAAAAGTGTCCCTTAACCACTTAAGGACCGCCTACTGCACATTTACGTCGGCAGAATGGCACGGCTGGGCACATCAACGTATATATACGTTGATTTTAGTACCCAGCCGTGGGTCGCGGGCGCGCGACCACGGGCGCGCGCCCGCGACCCGGTCCGAAACTCCAGGATTCGCGGACCCGATCGCCGCTGCAGTGCGGCGATCCGTCCCTGGAGCGGAAGAACAGGGAGAGCCGTGTGTACACACGGCTTCCCCGTGCTTCTCTGTGGCCGTAGCATCGATCGTGTCATCCCTGTAATAGGGGGACGCGATCGATGACGTCACACCTACAGCCACACCCCCCTACAGTTGTAAACACACACATTAGGTCACACATCCCCTACAGCGCCCCCTTGTGGTTAACTCCCAAACTGCAACTGTCATTTCCACAGTAAACAATGCAATTTAAATGCATTTTTTGCTGTGAAAATGACAATTGTCCCAAAAATGTGTCAAAATTGTTCGAAGTGTCCGCCATAATGTCGCAGTCACGAAAAAAATCACTGATCGCCGCTATTAGTAGTAAAAAAAAAATAATTAATAAAAATGCAATAAAACTATCCCATATTTTGTAAACGCTATAAATTTTGCGAAAACCAACCAACAAACGCTTATTGCGATTTTTTTTTACCAAAAATATGTAGAAGAATACGTATCGCCCTAAACTGAGGAAAAAAAATGTTTTTTCATATACTTTTGGGGGATATTTATTATAGCAAAAAGTAAAAAATATTGCATTTTTTTTTAAATTGTCGCTCTATTTCTGTTTATAGCGCAAAAAATAAAAACCGCAGAGGTGACCAAATACCACCAAAAGAAAGCTCTATTTGTGGGGAAAAAAGGACGCCAATTTTGTTTGGGAGCCACGTCGCACGACCGCGCAATTGTCAGTTAAAACGACGCAGTGCCGAATCGCAAAAAGGGGCGAGGTCCTTAACCTGCATTTTGGTCCGGGTCTTAAGTGGTTAATGTCAAAAATGGTTTTAGATTAGCTAGAAAACAGCGATAATAAATTATAATCACTTGCAGAATTGAGCGATAGCGATTTGTGGGGAAATTCGTCATAAAAAAAAAAAAATTATGACAGCGACAATTCTGCAACTGAGCAAATTTCAGTGTTTTTGAGTTGATTACATTATTGAATATTTTTTATTATAATTACATTATAATTTGTTATAATTATTTATAGTTTTTTATTATATAAAAAATTATGATTTTGTTTTTCAAACTTTATCATACCCGGGATGCCTATTAGAATCTTGTTTGGACAGATTTAAGCAAGTTATTCCTAAGCATTGCAGGCCTACAGTATAAAACGCCAAACTTCCATGCAAATAATTGTACCGCTTTTGGTACGTAATTCCAGACAGAATCATACCGCCAGGGAGGTTAAGGGTCTAGAAAAAAAAAAAATTCAACCCGATCATTAAAACGGCAGTTGCCCACACCCGATCGTGAAAAAAAAAATGCTCTAGCAAAGCGCAGTGACGTACAACGCGTACGACGGCACTACAAAGGGGAAGTTCCATGCGGACGGCGCCACCCTTGGGGCTGCTTTAGCTGATTTCCTGTTAGTAAAAGACGATTCGCGCTTTTCTGTCTGTTACAGCGCGATGAATGTGCGATCTCCATTACGAACGCGAGTTTTACCAGAACGAGCGCTCCCGTCTCATCACTTGCTTCTGAGCATGTGCGTTTTTTTCACGTCGTTAAAGCCCCACACACGTCCATTTTTTACAACCTTAAAAACGACAACGTTAAAAACGTGGTGAAAAAATAGAGCACGTTCGGAAAAAAAAAAATTGGCCATTTTTTAGATTGTGAAAAATGCTCTGAAGCCCACACACCATCGTTTTTAATGACATAAAAAAAAAAAACTTAATTTATTAGAACCCAAAAAATGGTCGCGTGTGCGCTGCATCACTGATAAGTCCACAAACACAATGGGCCAGATTCAGGTACATTGGCGCATCTTTGCTCTGGAGTAACGCTTTTCATTGACGTTACTCTGGCGAAATTTTAGGAGCAAGTGCTGTTATTCATGAAGCACTTGCTCCTAAAGTTGCGGCAGCGCATCGCAAATGAGCCGGCGGAATTCAAATTGGGCGGGTACGGGGCGTGTAGTATTTAAACTAAGCGCGATCCCGCGGCGAACGTACTGCGCATGCGTCGACTGTCAATGCATCCCAGTGCGCATGCTCCAAATTCTGTCAGTGAACGTCAATGACGTTACATCCCCATTCATGGACGTTTTACGCAAGCGACGCGATTTTTTTTTTTTTTCGACGCGATGACGACGGCTATACTTAACATAGGATACTCCACTAGGGGGCTGCTTTATCTTTACGCCGCGTATCGCTTACGCGTATCGAAACGTCGGAAAGTCACTGCGTCGCGCCCGAATACGGTCGTGAATTGCCGATTCCCGCTGATTAACATATTTTTTCGGCGTTAATCAGCGGGAACGCCCCCGGCGCCATTTTTAAATTAAAGTTGCGATGCGATGGCGAAATTCAATTACGCCGCTCGCATCGGAACTCCAACCCGGCGTTTCTTGTTTTCTGGTTACAGAAAACAGAAACGCCGACTTAAAGTGACAGTTAGGCTGGAGTATCACTGATAGATAACTCTACCTGAATCTGGCCCAATGTGGGGGATTTACGGGAAAAAAAATGTGCAAAAAGAGAATTTGCTCCAGAGCTTAGTAAATGAGGAGAAGTTCTGCTCATTTCCATCATCCAATCACATGAATGCATTTTTCTATTATCATGTGATTGGGTGCAACTTAACTGTCTGTGGTTTTTACCCCCTTCCATACCAGGCCTATTCTGCCACTTCTCTCCTTCATGTAAAAATCATCATTTTTTTTTCTCGAAAATTACTCAGAACCCCCAAACTTTATTTATTTTTCTTTAGCAGACACCCCAGGGAATGAAATGGCGGTCATCGCAACTTTTTATCTCATACGGTATTTGCGCAATCATTTTTCAAACGCTTTTTTTGGGGGGAAAAAACAGTTTCATGAATTAAAAAATAACAAAACAGTAAAGTTAGCCCAATTTTTTTTGTATAATGTGAAAGATGATGTTACGCCGAGTAAATAGATACCTAACATGTCACGCTTTAAAATTGCGCACACTCGTGGAATGGCGTCAGTCTTCGGTACTTAAAAATCTCCATAGGCGACGCTTAAAATATTTTTACTGGTTACCAGTTTAGAGTTACAGAGGAGGTCTAGGGCTAAAATGATTGCTGTCGCTCTAACGCACGTGGCGACACCTCACATGTGTGGTTTGAACGGCGTTTACATATGTGGGCGGGACTTACGTGCCTGTTCGCTTCTGAGCATGAGCTACCGGGGACAGGGGCATTTAAAAAAAAAATGTATTATTATTATTCTTTAATTTTACTTAATTTTTATATTTTTACATATTTTTTTACATTTTCTTTTTGATTACTTTTATTCCTATAACAAGGAATGCAAACACCCCCTGTAATAGGAATGGAGTGTGACAGGTCCTCTTTATGGAGAGATGCGGGGTCAGGCTGGAGAGCATGAGATCGGGAAAACAAATCACTGATCTCATGCTTTCAGCTGCAATTGCGGCTTTCGTTTACTTCCCGGTGCCCGGGCGTGACATCTTCGGCCTCCAAAGGTCATAGAGATGGCTGGTGACCATGTGGTCACCGGAAATCTCTATCCTCCCCATCCAGCGGCGGCCGATTCTTTCTGCGGGCATCCGATGGCACAGGAGAGCCCGGAGAAGCAACAGGTGGTGGCTGTGTGTTGAGTTATTTGTTGTACAAGCTGTACACTCACTACACAACATTGGAGATACAAAGTGTCAATTCTTCAGTGTTGTCACATGAAAAGATACAAGAAAACATTTATATATATATATATATACTGTCCATGGTGCTGAAAGCAATGCTAGAAGGATAGTGTTTATCCTTGGTGATGAAAAGTAATATGGTGTATGCACTCTCCATGGTGCTCATAATAATCCATTACATGCACTCTCCATGGGGTTAAAAATGATTAACCACTTAATGACCGCTACACCAGTGTTTTTCAACTCCAGTCCTCAAGGCACACCAACAGGTCAGGTTTTCAGGCTTTCCATTAACCACTTAAGACCCGGACCAAAATGCAGGTTAAGGACCTTGCCCCTTTTTGCGATTCGGCACTGCTTCGTTTTAACTGACAATTGCGCGGTCGTGCGACGTGGCTCCCAAACAAAATTGGCGTCCTTTTTTCCCCACAAATAGAGCTTTCTTTTGGTGGTATTTGATCACCTCTGCGGTTTTTATTTTTTGCGCTATAAACAAAAATAGAGCGACAATTTTTTTCCTCAGTTTAGGCCGATACGTATTCTTCTACATATTTTTGGTAAAAAAAAATCGCAATAAGCGTTTATCGGTTGGTTTTCGCAAAATTTATAGCGTTTACAAAATAAGGGATAGTTTTATTGCATTTTTATTAATTATTTTTTTTTTACTACTAATAGCGGCGATCAGCGATTTTTTTCGTGACTGCGACAATATGGCGGACACTTCGGACAATTTTGACACATTTTTGGGACAATTGTCATTTTCACAGCAAAAAATGCATTTAAATTGCATTGTTTACTGTGGAAATGACAGTTGCAGTTTGGGAGTTAACCACAGGTGGCGCTGTAGGGGATGTGTGACCTAATGTGTGTGTTTACAACTGTAGGGGGGTGTGGCTGTAGATGTGACATCATCGATCGCGTCCCCCTATTACAGGGATGACGCGATCGATGCTACGGCCACAGAGAAGCACGGGGAAGCCGTGTGTACACACGGCTCTCCCCGTTCTTCCGCTCCAGGGACGGATCGCCGCACTCGACCGGGACGCAGGCTCGCGCCCGCGGGCTGGGTACTAAAATCAACGTATATATACGTTGATGTGCCCAGCCGTGCCATTCTGCCGACGTAAATGTGCAGTAGGCGGTCCTTAAGTGGTTATTTTGCACAGGTGATTTGATCAGTTTCACTGCCTTAGTAATCACCACAGCCATTTCATCTGAGGGAAATCCTGAAAACTTGACCTGTTAGTGTGCCTTGAGGACTGGAGTTGAAAAACACTGCGCTACACAATGATAAACGTCGACAAAGTGGCATGGCTGGGCACAAGGGCGTACATGTACATCCCCTTTAAGAACCCAGCCATGGGTCGCAACTCGGTCCGAAGCTCCGTGACCATGCCCGTGGGACCCGTGGACCCGATGGCCGCTGGTGTCCTGCGATCGGGTCACAGGAGCTGAAGAACGGGGAGAGGTGAGTGTAAACACCCCTTCCCTGTACTTTTCTGTGGCTTGTCACTGATCGTCTGTTCCCTGTCATAGGGAACGACGATCAGTGATGTCACACGTCCAGCCCCGCCCCCCTACAGTAAGAATCGCTCCCTTAGGGCACACTTAACCCCTTAGTTCCCCCTAGTGGTTAACCCCTGTCAAAAGTTTCCGATGTGTCCGCCATAATGTCGCAGTCACGAAAAAAATCGCTGTTCGCCGCCATTACTAGTAAAAAAAAATATTAATAAAAATGCCATAAAACGATCCCCTATCTTGTATAACTTTTGCGCAAACCAATCGATAAACACTTATTGCGTTTTTTTTTTTTTACCAAAAATATGTAGAAGAATACGTATCGGCCTAAACTGAGGGAAAATATATTTTTTTATATCTTTTTTGAGGATATTTATTATAGCAAAAAGTTAAAAATACGTCGCTCTATTTCTCTTTATAGCGCAAAAAATAAAAACCGCAGAGGTGATCAAATACCATCAAAAGAAAGTTCTATTTGTGGGGAAGCAAGGACGCCAATTTTGTTTGGGAGCCACGTCGCACGACCGCGCAATTGTCAGTTAAATCGACGCAGTGCCGAATCGCAAAAAGGGGGCAGGTCCTTAACCTGCATAATGGTCCGGGGCTGAAGCGGTTAAATGAGATTTCCTGCTCATGATGCTGAAGAGAAGTAATTCATGTTATACACAATCCATGGTGCTGTAAAGTAATAATAAATTAGATACATTCTCCATGGTGCTGTAAAGCAGTGGTCTCCAAACTGCGGCCCGAGGGCCAGATGCGGCCCTTTACTTGCTTTTATCCGGCCCTTGGAGCACTATCCCTCCCACTGCTACAAGACACTATTCTGCCATCTGACACCGACAGTGGAGCACCATTTCTCCCACTAACACCATTAATGGGGCACTATTCCTCCCTATGATACCAACGATGGGGTACTATTCCTCCCCCTATTACCAGATGTTTATTCCCACTGATGCCAGGAAAATTTCCAACCCCGCTGGCCAAAGTCCGGCCCTCCAAGAGTCTGAAGGACAATACACCGGCCCTTTGTTTGGAATGTTTGAAGACCCCTGCTGTAAAGTAATAATAAATTAGATACATTGTCCATGGTGCTGTAAAGTAATAATAAATTAGATACATTGTCCATGGTGCTGTAAAGTAATAATAAATTAGATACATTGTCCATGGTGCTGTAAAGTAATAATACATTAGATACATTGTCCATGGTGCTGTAAAGTAATAATACATTAGATACATTGTCCATGGTGCTGTAAACATAGAACTCCAATATCTATGGTGCTGAAATGTAGTAATAAATGGTGTGATCTGTCCATGGCGCTGAAAGGTCGTTATAATCGAAATATACTGTCCTTGGTGCTGAAAAGTAGTAATAAATGGACTATGATGTCCATGGGGCTGATAGTAAAATGACTACTTCCTCTAAGGCCGCGCACACACGAGCGGAATTTCCGTCAGGAAAAAAGTTGGATGTTTTTTTCCGCCGGAATTCCGCTCAAGCTTGTCTTGCATACACACGGTCACACAAAACTTCTCTGAACTTTAGAGCATTAAGAACGCCGGTGACGTACAAAACACTACAACGAGCCGAGAAAATTAAGTTCAATGCTTCCGAGCATGCGTCAAATTGTTTCTGAGCATGCGTGTTTGTCAGGCCACCTGTGGCCAGATGACAAGTGCACCCCGGTGGAGTCAGGGAGGCACCACGGGGGAGTGAACCCTATAGCCGACTGCTGCGGATGGACCACGAAGTGGATGTGGAGGAGAGGTTCGCTGGGGCACAAACAGGGATCCTACAGGCAGCTTGAGCCAAAGATTCCCCAGGGTGAGGAGTCTAAGACCCAGCTGGTGTTCACCAGAGCCTCTAGTGGTGAGGATGGCCTTTGCTGCAGCTGGATCCAGGTCGGGACCCCTGGCATCCCCTAGGTCACGCTCTGTAGGGAGAGAGGGAAAGCAGCACACAGGACACAAGCGACAGTGGGGGGTAAGCTGAAGTCGGGGCAACAAGCAGACCAGGATTAACCAAGGGACAGGCCAAGGGTCAGGATCACAGGCAAACAGGAGAAGTCGGAGACAAGTCCACACACAGAGATAACGTAGCACGTGGCAAGCAGGAACACAATACTAACAAACAACGTTGATCAGCAAAGCAGACCTGCAGTGCAGTGGTTAATATAGAGTTCCTGGGATGGCCTGGGGTGGAGCCATACAGGCAGGAGAGATGATAAAGGCAGCTAGATAAGAGAGTCTGGCCTCTAATGAACACGTGAAGAGAAGGTAAGCTGCCAGACACACTACATATCCATGACAGTGTTTTTTTCCCATCGGAATTGCAAACAGACGAACGGATTTTCCGAAATTGAGAACCTGCTCTCAAACTTTTGCTGGCAGGAAATTCCGAAAGGAAAAGTCTGATGGAGCCTATGCACGACCGGAATTGCCCCCTCTCAGATGATTCTCAGCAGGGCGAGGAGGAGGCGGAGCTTTGTTACAGTGGACGGCATGGACTTCTTATACATACAGCCCTGCTGAGAATCATCTGAGAGGGAGGCAATGTACAGCGTAATCAGGTACAAATCCCTTCCCTCCTCATCAAGACTGACACAGCGCATCAAAGATACATGGGCACAGAGAGGTTGCAGATGGGCACAGTGAGGCTGCAGATGGGCAGTAAGGCTGCAAATGGGCACAGTGAGGCTGCGAAATGGGCACAGTGAGACTCCAGATAGGGCAGTAAGGCTGCCAATGGGCACAGTGAGACTGCAGGTGGGTTGTAAGGCTGCAGATGGGCACAGTGAGACTCCAGATGGGCAGTAAGGCTGCAAATGGGCCAAGTGAGGCTGCAGATGGGTTGTAAGGCTGCAGATGGGCACAGCGAGGCTGCAGATGGGCAGTAAGGCTGCAAATGTGCCCAGTGAGGCTGCAGATGGGCACAGTGAGGCTGCAGATGGGCAGTAAGGCTGCACATGGGCACAGTGAGGCTTCAAAATGGGCACAGTGAGACTCCAGATGGGCAGTAAGGCTGCAAATGGGCACAGTGGGGATGCAGATGTGCACAGTGAGGCTGCAGATGGACACAGTGAGGCTGAAGATGAGCAGTGAGGCTGCAGATGGGCACTAAGGCTAAAATGGGCACAGTAAAGCTGCAGATGGGCAGTAAGGCTGCAAATGGGCACAAGGAGGCTGCAGATGGGCGCAGTGAGGCTGAAAATGGGCACAGTGAGGCTGAAAATGGGCACAGTGAGGCTGCAGATGGGCAGTAAGGCTGCAAATGTGCCCAGTGAGGCTGCAGATGGGCACAGTGAGGCTGCAGATGGGCAGTAAGGCTGCACATGGGCACAGTGAGGCTGCAAAATGGGCACAGTGAGACTCCAGATGGGCAGTAAGGCTGCAAATCGGCACAGTGGGGATGCAGATGTGCACAGGGAGGCTGCAGATGGGCACAGTGAGGCTGAAGATGAGCGGTGAGGCTGCAGATGGGCACTAAGGCTAAAATGGGCACAGTAAAGCTGCAGATGGGCAGTAAGGCTGCAAATGGGCACAATGAGGCTGCAGATGGGCGCAGTGAGGCTGAAAATGGGCACAGTCAGGCTGAAAATGGGCACAGTGAGGCTGCAGATGGACACAGTGAGGCTGCAAATGGGCACAGTGAGGCTGCAGATGGGCGCAGTGAGGCTGAAAATGGGCACAGTGAGGCTGCAGATGGGCGCAGTGAGGCTGAAAATGGGCACAGTGAGGCTGAAAATGGGCACAGTGAGGCTGAAAATGGGCACAGTGAGGCTGCAGATGGACACAGTGAGGCTGCAAATGGGCACAGTGAGGCTGCAGATGGGCGCAGTGAGGCTGAAAATGGGCACAGTGAGGCTGCAGATGGGCGCAGTGAGGCTGAAAATGGGCACAGTGAGGCTGAAAATGGGCACAGTGAGGCTGAAAATGGGCACAGTGAGGCTGCAGATGGGCACAGTGAGGTTGCAGATGGACATTGCTATCCACTTACAGTAGCTGCTGCATTTCTCACCCTAGGCATATACTCAAGTCAATACCACATTTTTTTGTGGTAAAATGAGGTGCCTCAGCTTCTATTCGGGTCGGCTTATACTCGAGTATATACGGTAATTGCCACCGTGCACAGAAGGCCTTCCTGAAATGTGTCCTGCATTTCTAAAGTCTGCCATACACTATACAATCTGATTGTACAATATCCTTTAGATCTGCCTGTCTGATTGGCTTCACATTGATTGGCTAGACAAGGAAGGTCCTCATATTACATCATTTTGGTAAATCTTAAATTGATTGTAGAGATGGTCGGATTGTAACATGTATAGAGACCCTGAGATCCACACATTTCCTTTAGACACGTCTAATTTATTTAGCAGCAGATATAAATCGTTTTGAAAACAAAGCGATGAAAGTGAATATTCCCGCTGATTCTGGCATTTTCAGGAATAGTACTAAAAGATAAACAAGGAAATTATGGGGTGACGGGGGTCTTTCATCCCCGATAATTACACGACTGAGACATCCAAAGTGCCTCTCATTGATTGCTTTGTAAGCGGCGGCGCGGTGGGACGGGATTGGATGTCGGCGCAGCGTTTTCCGCACAACACGCTGGTTATTTAAAGGGCAGATCTGTGATTCGGTTCATCAGCCGCTATTGTGTGCGGAATACAAAGACTCCGGCTTCTCCCCGCAGCTGAGCCCCCCCCCCGCGGAGCGCGCCCCGGATTTCTGATGATTCGAGAAGTTTGGATTAACAATCAAATATTTTGGGTGCCCAAAAAAAAAACGAAAAGACCCCGCCGCCGATCCCGATCAATAATGCCGATCAATAATGGCGATCAATAAACCTCCGCAAGAAAAACGTCCACAAAACTGTCGGGACTTTACCGGCACCACAAAGGATTCGCTGATAAAATATCAAAATTTATTTGTAAAATTATTAAAAACAATTGTGTTGTTTGCTTTATAGAAGTAGAACATTGGATATAATAACTTAGTAGAGATGTACACTAAATTACCAAAAGTATTGGGACGCCGGCCTTTACACACACATGACCTATAATGACCCCCCCAGTCTTAGTCCGGAGGGTTCAATATTGAGTTGGCTCCGCCCTTTGCAGCTTTAACAGCTTCACCTCTTCTAGGAAGGCCGTCCACAAGGTTTAGGGGTGTGTCTATGGGAAGGCCATCCACAAGGTTTAGGGGTGTGTCTATGGGAAGGCCGTCCACAAGGTTTAGGGGTGTGTTTATGGGAAGGCCGTCCACAATGTTTAGGAGGGTGTCTAAGGTAAGGCCGTCCACAAGGTTTAGGGGTGTGTCTATGGGAAGGCCATCCACAAGGTTTAGGGGTGTGTCTATGGGAAGGCCGTCCGCAAGGTTTAGGGGTGTGTCTATGGGAAGGCCATCCACAAGGTTTAGGGGTGTGTCTATGGGAAGGCCGTCCGCAAGGTTTAGGGGTGTGTCTATGGGAAGGCCGTCCGCAAGGTTTAGGGGTGTGTCTATGGGAAGGCCGTCTGCAAGGTTTAGGGGTGTGTCTATGGGAAGGCCGTCCACAAGGTTTAGGGGTGTGTCTATGGGAAGGCCGTCTGCAAGGTTTAGGGGTGTGTCTATGGGAAGGCCGTCCGCAAGGTTTAGGGGTGTGTCTATGGGAAGGCCGTCTGCAAGGTTTAGGGGTGTGTCTATGGGAAGGCCGTCCGCAAGGTTTAGGGGTGTGTCTATGGGAAGGCCGTCCGCAAGGTTTAGGGGTGTGTCTATGGGAAGGCCGTCCACAAGGTTTAGAGGTCTGTCAATGGAAAGGCCATCCACAAGGTTTAGGGGTGTGTTTATGGGAAGGCCGTCCACAAGGTTTAGGAGGGTGTCTATGGGAAGCCCGTCCGCAAGGTTTAGGGGTGTGTCTATGGGAAGGCCGTCCACAAGGTTTAGGGGTGTGTCTATGGGAAGGCCGTCCGCAAGGTTTAGGGGTGTGTCTATGGGAAGGCCGTCCACAGGGTTTAGGGGTGTGTCTATGGGATTGTGCGGCAGCTTTCATCCTTCCTCCTCCTATGGATCGCGGCAGCTTCCACCCTCCTCCTAGGTGTCCAATAGGTTCACCTGTCCTTTTAGCCAATTGGGTAAAAGGTCTCATGACCCGCTTCCTAATTGGCCGGGAGGAGGATCAATGTGAAAATAGCCAATATTCATTCACTGTCACACAACTGGGTGGGCTCTGAGCACAGTGCTCTGCACCCCAAGCCCACCCTATTTTGAAGCCTATTCGAGCCTCTGGCTCTAATCACATGCTTCAAAAAAACACCTCCCCCATTGGAATCCATGCATCTGGCGCCTTCTATGTACATAAGGGGACCGGACGCATGGAAAGGGGGGCCGATGCTCGTGCGCCCCTATTGGACGGGCCTGCCACTGGTGACAATACCCTCTCCCTTTCTCCCGCTTGTGCTCTTGTGTTGTCACCATAGGCGTGCGCACAGGGTGTGCTGAGTGTGCCTGGGCACACCCTAATCACCTAGTGTGCATTAGCATTATCGATCTTTACCAGCTCTGCCATAATAGAAGAGCTTACGCACTTCACTTTCACTGCGAGGGCAGGGAGAGCAATGTGCCGGGGCCATATAGATACCCACGTGTGTTTGATCTTTGGGGTGCACACCCTAATACTGTGCACATCTATGTTTGTCACCCTGTCACATGGGCTCCCACACACATTACACAAGCTTGGCCCACTGTTGTCACTATCAGGAAACCCCCCCCCCCTAAAAAATGGCACACAGCCAGGGATGGACTGGCCATTGGGACTACAGGGATTTTCCCGGTGGGCCGGCTTCAGTGACAGCGGACCGCCGCCCCCCCGCTCCTCTGTCTCTGCCTTCCTGCAGCGATCACCTCCTCTCCCTCCCCACAGCGCTCACCTGGGTGGAACAAAGAAGCAGGGGGAGGACCAGAGAAGCATGGGGGGAGGGGACAGACAGCTGACTCAACAGCTATGGCCTGGGGGTTTCTCACTTCTGCCTAATCTTGTCCCATAAGGGGGGGGGGGCACCAAACTGATTCTTTGCCGCGGGTGAAATAATGTCTAGCTTCCCCACTGGTACTGCCTATAAGAGTACCGGTACCAGCCGTTCTCCTCTAACAAAATAGAACAGCTAGTGGTTAGTAAAGGGGGAGAGGGGGCTTGGGTGGCCGGGGGGGGGGGGTGCGGGAGTTGTCCGGCCGCCATGCGAGAGACCTGTCAAAGTGGGCCAGTCCGGATGAAGTCCAGGGTCAAATTTTTGTCCCAGTCCAGCCCTGCACACAGCTCCCCCCGGAGTGGATGTAGGCAGGAAATGGATGCAAAGAAGTCGCAGGAGATTTGCAGAAACAAGCATTTCATTTTCTTTCAGTTGGCGTCTGTTTGCGATTCGCGGCGCTTTAGTAAACTGAATGTCATTCCATTGGAGTGTAAATCCACTTTAAGGTCACAATCCAATATTTTACTGGAAATGTGAGGGGAAGAGTAGAGCTCGCTACATTAGTGGCACCAGAGGCAGTGCGTAGAAATGTGATCTCTGATTGGAGGAAGTGAAGTATAGAATAACTATTCTTGGCAAACAATCATTAATGTTTTTTTTTTCTTTTCACAAGGCGGCTTCATGGGCGACGCGGAATTGAATTACTGCTCCTTGCTCCAGGCTCCCCCCGGGGGGGAACGTTTGAGACATGCAGGCTGCAGGGAGCCCCCCGCTGCCACTTCCTTATCACACGCCGCAATTTTCTCCCAGCCGCAGGGAGCCTGCCCTTCAGTGTGTCAGCAAGGTTAATGCCCGGGGGGTGGGGGGGGAGGGGGTACGATTCTGCACATGGCCTTCTGCATGGAAGTCTAGAATGCTGGAGATTGGACTATACTGCTAACATTCTCATCTCTGTTCTGTCCCTCCCAACATACAAGCTGGAACATGGAAATGTCATTTCATAATCTGCAGCTTTTATTAATGATGGTACCTGGTGATCTAACAGTGTCAGGGGTAAAGCAGAACAAGTTCCCACTACTTAGGGTTAGGGTTGGAACTTAGGGTTAGGGTTAAGGTAGGGTTAGGGTTGTTAGGGTTAGGGTGTTGGGTTTAGGGCTTTAGGGTTTGGGGTTAAGAGTTAGGATAGAGTTAGGGTTGGAACTTAGGGTTGGGTTAAGGTAGGGTTAGGGTTATGGGGTTAGGCTTGGGTTTAGGGTGTTAGGGTTAAGGGTTAGGGTTGGAACTTAGGGTTAGGGGGTTAGGGTTGGGTTTAGGGTAAGGGTTTGAGGATAGGGTTAGGGTTGGAACTTAGGGTTGGAACTTAAGGTTAGGGGGTTAGGGTTGGGTTTAGGGTAAGGGTTTGAGGATAGGGTTAGGGTTGAAACTTAGGGTTAGGGTTGCGTTTAGTGTGTTAGGGCTAAGGGTTAGGATTTGGGGTTAAGGGTTAGGGTAGGGTTAGGGTTGAAACTTAGGGTTAGGGTTGGAACTTAGGTTGGGGTTAGGGGGTTAGGGTTGGGTTTAGAGTAAGGGTTTGAGGTTAAGGGTTAGGGTTAGGTTTGGAACTTAGGGTTAGGGTTGTTAGGGTTAGGGGGTTAGGGTTGAGTTTAGGGTTAGAGTGTTAGGGTTTAAGGGTTAGGGTTGGCACTTAGGGTTAGGGTTGGAACTTAGGGTTAGGGTTAGGGTTGGAACTTAGGGTTTGGGTAGGGTTAGGGTTGGAACTTAGGGTTAAAACTTAGGGTTGGAACTTAGGGTTAGGGTTTCGGTTGGAACTTAGGGTTAGGGTTGGAACTTAGGGTTAGGGTTAAGGTATGGTTAGGGTTGTTTGGTTTAAGGGTTAGGATAGGGTTAGGGTTGGAATTTAGGGTTTGGGTTGGAACTTAGGGTTAGGGTTGTTAGGGTTAGGGGGTTAGGGTTAGGTTTAGGGTGTTAGGGTTAAGGGTTTGGGGTTAAGGGTTAGGGTTGGAACTTAGGGTTAAGGTTGGAACTTAGGGTTAGGGGGTTAGGGTTGGGTTTAGGGTAAGGGTTTGAGGATAGGATTAGGTTTGGAACTTAGGGTTAGGGTTGGAACTTAGGGTTTAGGTAGGGTTAGGGTTGGGTTTAAGGTGTTAGGGTTGGGTTTAGGGTGTTAGGGTTTGGGGTTAAGGGTTAGGATAGAGTTGGGGTTGGAACTTAGGGTTAAGGTAGGGTTAGGGTTAAGGGTTAGGGTTGGGTTTAGGGTGTTAGGGTTAAGGGTTAAGGTTGGAACTTAGGGTTAGGGGGTTAGGGTTGGGTTTAGGGTAAGGGTTTGAGGATAGGGTTAGGGTTGGAACTTAGGGTTAGGGTTGGAACTAAGGGTTGAAACTTAGGGTTAGGGTTGGGTTTAGGGTGTTAGGGCTATGGGTTAGGGTTTGGGGTTAAGGGTTAGGGTAGGGTTAGGGTTGAAACTTAGGGTTAGGGTTGGAACTTAGGGTTAGGTTGGGGTTAGGGGGTTAGGTTTGGGTTTAGAGTATAGAACTTAGGGTTAGGTTAAGGGTTAGGGTTAGGTTTGGAACTTAGGGTTAGGGTAGGGTTAGGGTTAGGGGGTTAGGGTTGAGTTTGGGGTTAGAGTGTTAGGGTTTAAGGGTTAGGGTTGGCACTTAGGGTTAGGGTTGGAACTTAGGGTTAGGGTTAAAACTTAGGGTTGGAACTTAGGGTTAGGGTTTCGGTTGGAACTTAGGGTTAGGGTTGGAACTTAGGGTTAGGGTTAAGGTATGGTTAGGGTTGTTTGGGTTAGGGAGTTAGGGTTGGGTTTAAGGGTTAGGATAGGGTTAGGGTTGGAATTTAGGGTTTGGGTTGGAACTTAGGGTTAGGGTTGTTAGGGTTAGGGGGTTAGGGTTGGGTTTAGGGTGTTAGGGTTAAGGGTTAGGGTTTGGGGTTAAGGGTTAGGGTTGGAACGTAGGGTTAGGGTTAGAACTTAGGGTTAGGGGGTTAGGGTTGGGTTTAGGGTAAGGGTTTGAGGATAGGGTTAGGGTTGGAACTTAGGGTTAGGGTTGGAACTTAGGGTTAAGGTAAGGTTAGGGTTGGGTTTAAGGTGTTAGGGTTAAGGTTTAGGGTAAGGGTTTGAGGTTAAGGGTTAGGGTTGGAACTTAGGGTAGGGTTAGGGTTGTTGGGGTTAGGGGGTTAGGGTTGAGTTTAGGGTTAGTGTGTTAGGGTTTAAGGGTTAGGGTTTGGTGTTAAGGGTATGGTTAGGGTTGGAACTTAGGGTTGGGTTTAGGGTTAGGGGTTCAGGGTTAGGGGTTCCCCTTTAAGAATAAGGCTAGGACTCAGAAATTGTAACAGGATCCTCCCCTAGAGGTCAAAAGTCAAAAGGTGGGTGCCCAGAGGTCAATGGTCACGAGGCGTGACTGACCCATCCCCACCAAAGTGTACCGCCTACCCCAACTAAGTCGGGGAATGAACATCTAACTGCATCAGATATATGGAGAACTATTTTCATGATACAAGGTCATCTGTCCATGGGATGTCCCTTTGGGAATGTTGTCTGCCTGTCAATCAGGTCACATCGGCCCTGACAAGGTGTATTTTATTTGTTGAGGAAAGTGGAAAGATGGCGCTGGACCCCGTAGGTTTATCTTACCGTTATCTTAACCACTTGCTTACCGGGCACTTTCACCCCCTTCCTGCCCAGGCCACTTTTCAGCTTTCACGCGTTGAATGACAAGTACTCATAAGACATTTTTATCATTTTTTTTCCCAAACAAATAGAGATTTCTTTTGGTGGTATTTAATCACCACTGGAGGTTTTTTTATTTTTTGCTAAACAAATGTTTTTCATTTTGTTATGAAATTTTGCAAACTAGGTGCAAACGCTACTGGGTGTTTGCGCCTAGTTTGCAAAATTTTATAACAAAATGTTCCAATTCCTGAGTCCTAGCCCTATTCTTCAAGGGGAACCCCTAACCTCAACCCCTAACCCCTAACCCTAAACCCAACCCTAACCCTTAACCCCTAACCCTAAACCCAACCCTAACCCTAAACCCAACCCTAACCCTAACACCCTAAACCCAACCCTAACCCTACCCTAACCCCTAACCCTAAACCCAACCCTAACCCTACCCTAACCCTTAACCCCTAACCCTAAACCCAACCCTAACCCTAACACCCTAACCCTAAACCCAACCCTAACATCAAACCCTAACCCCAACCCTAACCCTACCCCAACCTCAAACCCTAACCCCTAACGCTACCCTAACATCAAAACCTAACCCTTACCCTAACACCCTAAACCAAACCCAACCCTAACACCCTAAACTCAACCCAACCCTAACCCTACCCTAACAATACCTTCAACACAGTATTCAATTTACTAAAAAGCCATGATTTGATGGGCTTTTTTTATCTTTTTATCTTCTCATGTTTGTGAGTTTTTTGGCTTTTTAGTAATATGAATATGGTGTTGAAGGTAACACACGGGGCGTTTGCGCCCTCCTTTCCCTTCTTTGTAGTGTTTTGAAGTTTCTCCGCTTGAGGAGAGCAGCGCTGCTCTTGGATGTGAGACGTGGTGAGCGCCGAGGATTCACTGTGTTTTGAAGGAGCTTCTGAGATTGATCGGAATTCATTGACCGGCATATTTGTCCTTCACTTGATCTTCTCCTTGACTTGCATTAACCACTTCACCCCCGGAGGATTTGGCTGGCCAAAGACCAGAGCGCTTTTTGCAATTTGGCACTGCGTCGCTTTAACTGACAATTGCGTGGTCGTGCAACGTGGCTCCCAAACAACATTGATGTCCTTTTTTTCCCCACAAATAGAGCTTTATTTTGGTGGTATTTGAACACCTCTTCGTTTTTTATAAACAAAAATAGAGCGACAATTTTCTCTTTTCTCTTCTCCGGCTCTCTTCTCCGGGTCTCTGCTCCGGCTCTCTGCTCCGGCTCTCTGCTCCGGCTCTCTGCTCCAGCTCTCTTCTTATCCGGCTCTCTTCTTATCCGGCTTTCTTCTCCGGCTCTCTTCTCCGGCTCTCTTCTACGGCTCTCTTCTCTGGCTCTCTGCTCCGGCTCTCTGCTCCGGCTCTCTTCTTATCCGGCTCTCTTCTCTGGCTCTCTTCTCTGGCTCTCTTCTCCGACTCTCTTCTCCGGCTCTCTTCTCCGGCTCTCTTCTCCGGCTCTCTGCTCTGGCTCTCTTCTCTGGCTGTCTTCTCTGGCTCTCTTCTCTGGCTTTCTTCTCTGGCTCTCTTCTCCGGCTCTCTTCTCCGGCTCTCTTCTCCGGCTCTCTGCTCCGGCTCTCTGCTCTGGCTCTCTTCCCCGGTCTCTTCCCCGGTCTCTTCTCCGGCTCTCTTCTCTGGCTCTCTTCTCCGGCTCTTTTCTCCGGCTCTTTTCTCCAGCTCTCTTCTCCAGCTTTCTTCTCCAGCTCTCTTCTCCAGATCTCTTCTCCAGCTCTCTTGTCAGGCTCTCTTCTCCGGCTCTCTTCCTCCGGCTCTCTTCTACGGCTCTCTTCTCTGGCTCTCTGCTCCGGCTTTCTTCTTATCCGGCTCTCTTCTCTGGCTCTCTTCTCTGGCTCTCTTCTCTGACTCTCTTCTCTGACTCTCTTCTCCGGCTCTCTTCTCCGGCTCTCTGCTCCGGCTCTCTGCTCTGGCTCTCTTCTGTGACTCTCTTCTCGGGCTCTCTTCTCTGGCTCTCTGCTCCGGCTCTCTGCTCTGGCTCTCTTCTCTGGCTCTCTTTTTCAGGTCTCTGCTCCGGCTCTCTGCTCCGGCTCTCTTCTCCGACTCTCTTCTCCGACTCTCTTCTCCGACTCTCTTCTCCGGCTCTCTTCTCCGGCTCTCTTCTCCGGCTCTCTGCTCTGGCTCTCTTCTCTGACTCTCTTCTCTGGCTCTCTTCTCTGGCTCTCTTCTCTGGCTCTCTTCTCCGGCTCTCTTCTCCGGCTCTCTGCTCTGGCTCTCTTCCCCGGTCTCTTCCCCGCTCTCTTCTCCGGCTCTCTTCTCCGGCTCTCTTCTCCGGCTCTTTTCTCCGGCTCTTTTCTCCGGCTCTTTTCTCCAGCTCACTTCTGCAGCTTTCTTCTCCAGCTCTCTTCTCCAGATCTCTTCTCCAGATCTCTTCTCCGGCTCTCTTCTCCGGCTCTCTGCTCCGGCTCTCTGCTCTGGCTCTCTTCTGTGACTCTCTTCTCAGGCTCTCTTCTCTGGCTCTCTGCTCCGGCTCTCTGCTCTGGCTCTCTTCTCTGGCTCTCTTTTTCAGGTCTCTGCTCCGGCTCTCTGCTCCGGCTCTCTTCTCCGACTCTCTTCTCCGACTCTCTTCTCCGGCTCTCTTCTCCGGCTCTTTTCTCCGGCTCTCTTCTCCGGCTCTCTTCCCCAGCTCTCTTCTCCAGCTCTCTTCTCCAGCTCTCTTATCATGCTCTCTTCTCCGGCTCTCTTTTCCGGCTCTCTGCTCCAGCATTTGCACATCATCCTCTTCTCTGGTTGGAATCAGCGGGGTGTTTTTTTCATCTTTTTTTTTCTCATGTACAGATCTTGGCTGTGTTGTTGCTGTGAAATGCGTGACAAGCCTGATGGAGTTCTCAGAGCCCCTCTCATGCGTTTCATAACACAACGTTGGTTTGGTTGAGCGTAGTGACTCCTGTAATGAGTCAGCTCAAATCTGTCATCCTGGCCCATCCAGCGTGTTCCCGGGATCTCTTCGCTCGTCCAGAGAGCGCGCCGTCTGTTGTTTTCACACAAAACGTTTCCTGTTCTTGTCACATCCATCTCCCAGTAATGTACACAGTTCCTCGAGTCCCCAGCGCCTCGGATCTTCTGTTCTGTGGTTGTGTTCTCTGTACCTGCTCTGTCCTCTCATCTTTATTCTCATGTTTTACCCATCTTCTTGTCAGACATTCCCGCTTTCCCCTCCCCCCCATGATTTTCCTGGCTCTTGTTTCCATTGTTTTCCTTCTTAGTATATAACTAGAAAAAATTATAATCAAAGCAGATCTTGCATGAGGATCAGGGGTTGCTGGAGATCAATTTTCTGATCTTGCATGGGGGTCAGTGGTGGCTGGTGCTCAATTTTCTAGCCAGCCACCCCCACCCCAGCCAGACAGCCAACCAACCACCTCCCATCCCCCCATGGCGCTCGTTTGATCAATCGGCGCTTCCCCATTTCTCTATCCCTGAATCACTCGCCCTTTGCCCGCCAGGCCCCCCGCCTTCCTCCCTTTTACCCCATCCAGGTCACGGCTTTGCCAGTCACCACCCATCCCCCCTGTCTCCTTTCCGAGTCCCAGCAGTCACTTCTCCTCCCGACCAATCAGGACTTAAGACTCGTGGCCAATTGGGTCTTAGGGCTGCCGGTCAATCGGGTTTCAGGACCCTGTTCCTGATAGGCCAGGAGGAGAAACAGGAAGACATTAGCGTAAATGTATTCTCTAATGTCACACAACTGGGTGGGCCCATTTTTTTTAAGCCAATAAGAGCTTCATGCCGCGTACACACCATCGTTTTTCTTGTCGTTTCTCACGACGTGATTCCTCTCCAGCCTGACTTGCATTCACACGTTCATGCAAAAAAAAACATCCGACCAAAGCGTGTGACGTACAACACGTACGACGGCACTATAATGGGGAAGTTCCTTTCAAATGGCGCCACCCTTTGGGCTGCTTTTGGGCTGCATACTTGATTCTGAGCATGTGCTGGAAAAAACGGACCTTTTGAAAGGTCGTCCGGTGTCCGTCTGCGGTCTTGCGCGAGGTCCTTCCAGCCTTGTGGGTGTCCGGGTGTCCATCCGCACCTTGCCCGGGGTTGCAGCGGTGTTTGGATTTGCTGTGCAGAGCCAGATTTCCGGTTTGTTCGGCTCCTCTCTTCCTGTTTGTTCGGCTTCTCTCGGCCACGCTCGGCTTCTCTCGCGTGGCTGCGGGCGTAGCTGAGCCGAGTGTGGCCGAGATTAGCCAAGTGCGCAGTACACTCGGCTCAGCGGAGATCGGCGTGTAACGCGCACCCATGATTTTCCCCTGATTTTAAGGGGAAAAGAGTGCACGTTATACGCCGATAAATACGGAATTCCTTTACAACCCCTTTAAGGAAACTAAAGTCCGTTAGAGACACACAGCTTGGCTACCAATAAAAATAATTTCATTTCGGGGCATTTCATTCTTTAATAACCCCGGCAGGTAATAAATATTCCTCCCCGTATTGCTCTGTGTCGCTGCATCCTGATATCACATTTATCAAACACTGTGGAAGGAGAATTTGTACTTTCCCCCCTCGGCTTCCTTTATTCCATTTTTCTCGTATCTCTTCCTCTTCTCTGTTCCTAATTCCCGTCCCTCGGACTCGTGTGGTTTCTGTCTCTTTCCATTTCATGTTGTGTCCCGTTCCTTCTGCCGTGCCGGCTCCCGGTGACACACATCCTACCACTGGCAGCTCCCGCTCTCCATGCCTTATTGTGTGTAATAGAGTGCGGCTCGGGAGAGACAACCAGGGAGGAAAGCATATGTGACACTCTCCAAATTAACGACTTTATTCCCTAAAACTTGCCGCAGAACAGGATTGAAGCCGCTGAGCCGCCAAGGAGCCGCTGAGCCACTGCAATTATTTTCAGATAATAGAAAGAAAAGCACAAAAGAAAAAATTGTACATTCTAGAGAAGAATTCATAAGAAAGTTTGGAGAAGATCTATTGTTAAAATATATATTTTACACTTCTGTCCCCTATGAATCTGTCAGGTCACCTGTGGCAAGGTGACAAATGCACCCCGATGGAGACAGGGGTGCACCGCAAGGTAGTGAACCCAATAACAGATGGACTGGGAACGTTAACCCAAGATTCCCCAGGGCACGGAGTCTAAGGTCCAGCAGGTGTTCACCAGAGCCTCTAGTGGTGAGGATGGCCTTCGCTGCAACTAAACCAGGTCACGGCCCCTGGAGTCCCCCAGGTCACGCTCCATAGGGAGAAAGGGGAAGCAGTCACCGAAGACACAGGGGATGGTAATGGGTAAGCCAAGATCGGGGCAGACAAGGGTAACCAAAGAACAGGCCAAAAGGTCAGGGTAACAGGCAAACAGGAGTTGTCAGAGACGAGACAAAATCGGTACACAGAAAGGTAAACATAGGACACTGCAGACAGGAACAAGCTAACAACAAATTTGAACAGCAAAGCAGACCTGCAGTGCATTGATTAATATAGAGTTCCTGGGATGGCCTGGGGTGGAGCCATACAGGGAGGAGAGATGATAAAAAGGCAGCCAGAAGAGAGACAGGCCTCTAATGGACACATGGAGGAGAAGGTAAGCTCCCAGAGATTATTGCATGTCCATGACAGAATCCATGTACAGGAAGGACTTTGTCCCATGCAGAGGTGTGTTTCGGTTTTGTGCCCCCCTAGGCGAGACTAAAATTGGTAACAACATTTTTAACTTATCGGGCCAGATTCTCGTATCTGGCCGTAAATGACAGCGGGGCGTAGCGTATCGTATTTACACTACGCCGCCGCCGCAAGTTTGGAAGCAAGTGCCGTATTCTCAAAGCACTTGCTCCGTAATTTGCGGCGGCGTAGTGTAAATGGCCCGGCGTATCCCTGTGTAATTCAAATGGGCAATTGTATTTAAATTAAGCGCGCCCCCGCACCGAACGAACTGCGCATGCGCCGGCCGTAAACGTAGCCCAGTGCGCATGCTCCAAATCACGTCGCAAAAAGTCAATGAAACCGACGTGAACGTCACTTACTTACGCAAAGCCCTATTCGAGAACGAGTTACTCAAACGACGTAAACAACGGAAAAACACGACTCTGTCCCGACGTCCATAATTAACATGGCGTACGCCGAACCTACGCAAGGTTATCCCTCATATAGCAGGGGTAACCTTACGCTTACACAAACGACGTAAACTACGACGACGGGGCGCAAATACGTTCGGGAATACGCGTATCTAGCTCATTTGCATATTCGACGCAGAAATCGACGGAAACGCCACCTAGCGGCCAGCGTAAAATTGCAACTTAGATACGATGGTGTAAGTGACTTACGCCAGTCGGATCTACGCAAAATCAATGCGTAACTGATTCTAAGAATCAGTCGCATAGATACACCGCCTCAGAAACAGAGATATGACGGCGTATCTGGAGTTACGCCGTCGTATCTCTTCTGAGAATCTGGCCCATCATCTATAAATCAATATTGGCACCACATCCCTTTAATTGGTAACATTTTAAGGAAAGTAGGGGTTTGGAGATTTTGAAGGTACAAAATTAAAACAACATTTAATATAAAAAATGATTTATTAAAATAAAAGTTAATACTGACAGGATACTAGAAAATCCATCTGATAATACAGTACATGTTTCGTCACGATTAGTAGCTTCCTCAGGAGAATCAAATTTGTCAGGCACCCTCCCCAGTGTCATGTGACTCGTTAGTGTTACAAGGTCTCAGGTGTGAATGGGGAGCAGGTGTGTTAAATTTGGTGTTATTGCTCTCACTCTCTCATACTGGTCACTGGAAGTACAACATGGCGCCTCATGGCACATTTACACTGTTATACACTCACTACACAACATGGTAGCAAAGTGTCATTTCTTCAGTGTTGTCACATGAAAAGATAGAAGAAAATATTTACAAAAATGTGACTGAGGGGGTGTACTTACTTTTGTCAGATACTGTATTTCAGCCATGTGTTTATTTGTTTGCTGACACTTAGATTTTTATGGTCCAAAACAAGAATAATAAAATAGGAATATCTTAATTTTCGCACAGCCAGGCACTTTATTGAATAGAAATAAACAAGTGACATCCACTTACCTCTATTTTGGTTTTTGAGGTCAGCTTGAAAAATAGCGCAGAGCGTGAGCGCCGGGTCCGGGGCGCCTCCCTGGGGGAGCGACATAAAGACAAATATAGCGACTTTCTTTCTATCTGTATAGCCGGGGAATCTGTCTTCATTTGGCGGGTAGCGGGCGTGTGAATCCTGCGAGCAGCGGGATGCGCTTTTTCCTCAAACGCATCAAAATACGGCGTTCATAGAAGACATACGGCGTCATTAAATCGAGGAACCGAGGAGATCAGATAACAAGCAATCACCAGCACGGCGCCGTGACCGACCTTACAGACCGGGAGATTTTTATACAATTTAGAAACATAAATGAGCCTCGGAGAGAGATAAGAACACGAGATACAAAAACTATTTTATATTAAAAGGATATAAAGTCCGATTGTGTTCTACAGACGTGTTTTCTATAGCAGGGCTGACATTTCTGCTTGGACGGGGAGCGAATACAGCTAAAAAACAGCACAAACAGCCGTCCCTAAGGGCCCTTTCACACTGGTGTGTTTTTCCCGCGTTTTTCCCGCGTTTTCGCGGTAAAAATAGCGCTATTAAAACGCCCTCCCTGCCCCTCTCCATTAAAATGAATTAAAAACGCGGTAAAATCGCGGCGTTTTACCGCGGTTTTACAGCGTTTTTGAATTCATTCCAATGGAGAGGGGCATGGGGAGCATTTTATGAGCGTTTTAATAGCGCTGTTTTTACCGCGAAAACGCACCAGTGTGAAAGAGCCCTAAGAGAAAAGGCTGCACTATTATAAACTATGGGCCAGATTCAGGTAGATGGGCGCATCTTTGCTCTGGAGTAACGCTTCTCATTTACGTTACTCTGGCGAAATTTTAGGAGCAAGTGCTGTTATTCATGAAGCACTTGCTCCTAAAGTTGCGGCAGCGTATCGTAAATGAGCCGGCGGAATTCAAATTGGGCGGGTACGGGGCGTGTATTATTTAAACTAAGCGCGATCCCGCGGTGAACGTACTGCGCATGCGTCGACTGTCAATGCATCCCAGTGCGCATGCTCCAAATTCTGTCAGTGAACGTCAATGACGTCAAATCCCCATTCATGGACGTTTTACGCATGCGACGCATTTTTTTTTTTTCGACGCGATGACGACGGCTATACTTAACATAGGATACTCCACTAGGGGGCTGCTTTATCTTTACGCCGCGTATCGCTTACGGAAACGTCGGAAAGTCACTGCGTCGCGCCCGAATACGATCGTGAATTGCCGATTCCCGCTGATTAACATATTTTTTCGGCGTTAATCAGCGGGAACGCCCCCGGCGCCATTTTTAAATTAAAGTTGCGATGCGATGGGGAAATTCAATTACGCCGATCGCTTCGGAACTCCAACCCGGCGTTTCTTGTTTTCTGGTTACAGAGACGCCGGCTTAAAGTGACAGTTAGGCTGGAGTATCACTGATACTCCAGCCTAACTCTACCTGAATCTGGCCCTATAGGGCCAGATTCAGAAAGACTGGCGTATCTTTCCGCGGGCGTAGCGTATCTCAGATACACTACGCCGCCGTAACTTAGTGAGGCAGGTGCGGTATTCAGAAAGAACTTGCGCTCTAAGTTACGGCAGCGTATCGTATGTGGTCCGGCGTAAGCCCGCCTAATTCAAATTTGGTTGTAGGGGGCGTGTTGTATGCTAATCTATCATGACCCCACGTATTTGACGCTTTTTTGGAACGGCGCATGCCGCGTCCGTGGACGCATCCCAGTGCGCATGCGCGAAATCACATCGCAAGTAGTCAATGAAAACGACGTGAACGTAACTTACGCCCAGCCCCATCCCTGAACGATTTACGTAAACGGCGTACAATTCGACGCTGTCCCGACGTCCATACTTAACATTGGCTGCGCCTCATATAGCAGGGGTAACTTTACGCCGGACTAACGCTTACGCAAACGACGTAAATACGACGCCCGGCCGCAAGTACGTTCGTGAATCGGCGTATCTAGCCCATTTGCATATTCGACGCGTAAATCGACGGAAGCGCCACCTAGCGGCCAGCGTAAATATGCAACTAAGATACGACGGTGTAAGTGACTTACGCCGCTCGTATCTTAGCTAAATTCCAGCGTATCTTGTTTTCTGAATACAGAAAAAAAGATACGCCGGCGCAGATTAGAAGTTACGCGGCGTATGTCTAGATACGCCGACGTAAACGCTATCTGAATCTGGCCCTAACGCCCATTCCTGCCTCCTCCTCATCCAATCAGCTGAGTTCTTAAGCCTCCAGTTCTTATCACCTTAATGTGAGTAGTGTAATAAAAGCCTTGCCTATTCTTCTTCTCTCTGTATACAGAAACTGTATCCGGCTGCTGGGAGAATACGGATTCTGGGAGGTGTACAACTACCTGAGACTCGTCTACAACCAGCAGGACCCGGAGGAGACCTCAGACCTGGAAGAGACGACTCTCTGTGAACCCCAAGTGATGAAGCTCTATCCTCACCATTGTTATAAGGTCCAGCAGCTCTTGTTCCTGGAAGAGAGAATGGAAGAAGAACCCCAAAATCCACCCTCATCCTGGATATGACGCCGGTGATTTTTTTGTTAAACTGGATCATTTATGGTAGAGGATCGGGTTAGAAAAGGGACTAAACCAGCTGAGTCAGGATTGTGTCAGTAGACCTCATACAATGGTATCTGATTGATGACAAGCTACTTACACACATCAATGGTAACATAGTTACATAGTTACATAGTTAGTCAGGTTGAAAAAAGACACAAGTCCATCCAGTTCAACCATAAAAATAAATAAAAATAAAACAAAATAAAACACAGTACCTCCTCCCATACACCCAACTCCATACCCACAGTTGATCCAGAGGAAGGCAAAAAACCCCAGCAGAGCGATGATCCAATTTGCTACCGGAGGGGAAAAAATTCCTTCCTGATCCCCCGAAAGGCAATCGGATTTTCCCCGGATCAACTTTACCTACAAAACTTAGTACTCAGTTATATTATGTGCATTTAGGAAAGAATCCAGGCCTCTCTTAAAGCAATCTACTGAGCTGGCCAGAACCACCTCTGGAGGGAGTCTGTTCCACATTTTCACAGCTCTTATTGTGAAGAAACCTTTCCGTATTTGGAGGTGAAATCTCTTTTCCTCCAGACGTAAAGAGTGCCCCCTTGTCCTCAGCGTTGACCTTAAAGTGAATAACTCAACACCAAGTTCACTATATGGACCTCTTATGTATTTGTACATGTTGATCATATCCCCCCTTATTCTCCTCTTCTCAAGAGTGAATAAATTCAGTTCCTCTAATCTTTCCTCATAGCTGAGCTCCTCCATGCCTCTTATCAGTTTTGTTGCCCTTCTCTGCACTTTCTCCAGTTCTCCGATATCCTTTTTGAGAACTGGTGCCCAAAACTGGACTGCATATTCCAGATGAGGTCTTACTAATGATTTGTACAGGGGGGGGGGGGGGGCAAAATGATATCTCTATCTCTGGAGTCCATACCTCTCTTAATACAAGAAAGGACTTTCCTCGCTTTGGAAACCGCAGCTTGGCATTGCATGCCATTATTGAGCTTATGATCAACTAAAACACCCAGATCCTTCTCCACTACAGATCCCCCCAGTTGTACTCCCCCTAGCATGTATGATGCATGCATATTCTTAGCCCCCAAGTGCATAACTTTACATTTATCAACATTAAGCCTCATCTGCCACTTAGTCGCCCAATTAGACAGAGCATTGAGGTCGGCTTGTAAATTGGAGACATCCTGCAAGGACATTATTCCACTGCATAGCTTGGTGTCATCTGCAAAAACAGAAATGTTACTTTTCATCTCAGACCCAATATCATTTATAAATATATTGAAAAGTAAGGGACCCAACACTGACCCTTGGGGTACACCGCTGATAACCTTGGACCATTCAGAGTAAGAATCATTAACCACAACTCTCTGAATCCTGTCTTTCAGACAGTTTTCTATCCATTTACAAACTGATATATCTAATCCTGTAGACCTTACCTTACACATGAGCCGTGTGTGGGGAACTGTATCCAACGCTTTTGCAAAATCCAAGTATACCACGTCCACAGCCACGCCTCTGTCCAAGTATACCACGTCCACTGCCACGCCTCTGTCCAGGGTTTTACTTACCTCTTCATAAAAGGAAATCAGGTTTGTCTGACAACTTCTGTCTTTCATGAATCCATGCTGTCTGCTGCTTAAATAGTTTGTTTCCACTTTCCACTTCCACTGTAACGACTTTATGAACCTCAGAAACCTCCCACCAACCTACCTAAACATCAAATAAAAGTAATTATGGAAACATTTAGACGTTCAGAAGGAGATGTCCTGTCCCTGTACGAGCCGATCTCACTGGCCGGTGTTCCTCCAGGAGCGGTGATGTTAGTATATCCAGGTGGAGAGAGAACACCATGGGTTAGGGACAGTCCAAGTGTAAGAGTTATTAGAATGGTGCGAAGGAGTAAGGTGACCAGATATTGTTTATTGGCAAAAGGTAAAATATTTTATACACATATTTTCCTCAATTTATATATGTGGTCAGTGGTGTAGTTGGGATGTCAGTGCCCAGGACAAGAAATGTGCACCCCCCGCCAGACTTTTAGCACTCTGAGTCCCTTCCACTAGTACAGTAGTACTGACCTACCTGACCACTGAACTAACCTACCTGATTCCTACACTGACCTACCTGACCACTGAACTAACCTACCTGATTCCTACACTGACCTACCTGACCACTGAACTAACCTACCTGATTCCTACACTGACCACTGAACTAACCTACCTGATTCCTACACTGACCTACCTGACCACTGAACTAACCTACCTGATTCCTATACTGACCTACCTGACCACTGAACTAACCTACCTGATTCCTACACTGACCTACCTGACCACTGAACTAACCTACCTGATTCCTACACTGACCTACCTGACCACTGAACTGACCTACCTGATTCCTACACTGACCTACCTGACCACTGAACAAACCTACCTGATTCCTACACTGACCTACCTGACCACTGAACTAACCTACCTGATTCCTACACTGACCTACCAGACCACTGAACTAACCTACCTGATTCCTATACTGACCTACCTGACCACTGAACTAACCTACCTGATTCCTACACTGACCTACCAGACCACTGAACTAACCTACCTGATTCCTACACTGACCTACCAGACCACTGAACTAACCTACCTGATTCCTACACTGACCTACCAGACCACTGAACTAACCTACCTGATTCCTATACTGACCTACCTGACCACTGAACTAACCTACCTGATTCCTACACTGACCTACCAGACCACTGAACTAACCTACCTGATTCCTATACTGACCTACCTGACCACTGAACTAACCTACCTGATTCCTACACTGACCTACCTGATCACTGAACTAACCTACCTGATTCCTACACTGACCTACCTGACCACTGAACTAACCTACCTGATTCCTACACTGACCTACCTGACCACTGAACTAACCTACCTGATCCCTACACTGACCTACCTGACCACTGAACTGACCTACCTGATTCCTACACTGACCACTGAACTAACCTACCTGATTCCTACACTGACCTATCTGACCACTGAACTAACCTACCTGATTCCTACACTGACCTACCTGACCACTGAACTAACCTACCTGATTCCTACACTGACCACTGAACTAACCTACCTGATTCCTACACTGACCTACCTGACCACTGAACTAACCTACCTGATTCCTACACTGACCACTGAACTAACCTACCTGATTCCTACACTGACCTACCTGACCACTGAACTAACCTACCTGATTCCTACACTGACCACTGAACTAACCTACTTGATTCCTACACTGACCTACCTGACCACTGAACTAACCTACCTGATTCCTACACTGACCTAGCTGACCACTGAAATAACCTACCTGATTCCTGCACTACTCACACCCCCACTACACGAATAGTGTAGATTGGTTGATTTTGCGCACCTCTCCATGGCCTCCATGATAGTCCTTTGGAGCAGGGCTCTTCCCAGCACCAGGTACTGTTCCCGACACCCAGCCGCTGCTTTGTATCCTCTGCCAAGAGCTTCTCCAGTAGCTTCCGTACGCTCTGCACTGCCATTCTCACACACACACATGGGACGCCCGCACCAGAGGGATCATGGGGGAGAGGCTGGACACAAAGGAGTCCCTGGACTGCGGGAAACACAGCACTCTTGGAGGGGGCACAGTAATGATTTTGTGCCCCCCCCCCCTAAATATTGCACCCAGGGCGAGAATATCAGATGCCGCCCCCCCCCCCCCCCCCCCATGTCACTGCAATCTGGGGACTGTCCCTGAAAAACAAGGGATTTCTGGTCACCCTATACTAGAGACTTTGTTGTTACCGAGCATTCACTCAACTTCCCCAACAGAAGCTCATTTTGAAAGATGTTGTTCTTCATCGTATTCTCTAGGTTTCTGGCGCCCAACGTGGGGCCTCTTATCACTTACATTGGGGTCCTCCTTGGGCCTCAGGTGACCATATCCTGTGTTTCAGGGGTCACTCAAGCCAGTGAAAGTAAAAAAAAAACATTCTTTTATCTATGGTTGTCCCGATACCACTTTTTTAGGACCGAGTGAAAGTACCGATACTTTTTTTCAAGTAGTCGCCGATACCGAATACCGATACTTTTTTTAAACGTGTCCCCAAATGCAGCCATGTCCCCCCAGCCATGTCCCCCACATATTGCAGCCATGAATGTCCCCCACATATTGCAGCCATGAATGTCCCCCACATATTGCAGCCATTAATGTCCCCCACATATTGCAGCCATGTCATGTTCCCCACTTATTGCACCCATGTCCTGTCCCCCACATATGCAGCCATGTCATGTCCCCCACATATTGCAGCCATTAATGTCCCCCACATATTGCAGCCATGTATGTCCCCCCCCCCCCCCACATATTGCAGCCATGTCATGTCCCCCACATATTGCAGCCATGTCCTGTCCCCCACATATTGCAGCCATGTCATGTTCCCCACTTATTGCAGCCATGTCCTGTCCCCCACATATTGCAGCCATTAATGTCCCCCACATATTGCAGCCATGTCATGTCCCCCACATATTGCAGCCATGTCATGTTCCCCACTTATTGCAGCCATGTCCTGTCCCCCACATATTGCAGCCATGTCCTGTCCCCCACATATTGCAGCCATGAATGTCCCCCACATATTGCAGCCATTAATGTCCCCCACATATTGCAGCCATGTCATGTTCCCCACTTATTGCACCCATGTCCTGTCCCCCACATATGCAGCCATGTCATGTCCCCCACATATTGCAGCCATTAATGTCCCCCACATATTGCAGCCATGTATGTCCCCCCCCCACATATTGCAGCCATGTCATGTCCCCCACATATTGCAGCCATTAATGTCCCCCACATATTGCAGCCATGTCATGTTCCCCACTTATTGCAGCCATGTCCTGTCCCCCACATATGCAGCCATGTCATGTCCCCCACATGTTGCAGCCATTAATGTCCCCCACATATTGCAGCCATGTATGTCCCCCCCCCCCCACATATTGCAGCCATGTCATGTCCCCCACATATTGCAGCCATGTCATGTTCCCCACTTATTGCAGCCATGTCATGTCCCCCACATATGCAGCCATGTCATGTTCCCCACTTATTGCAGCCATGTCATGTTCCCCACTTATTGCAGCCATGTCATGTCCCCCACATATTGCAGCCATGTCATGTTCCCCACTTATTGCAGCCATGTCATGTCCCCCACATATGCATCCACCCGTCGAGGCTCTCGGCCGGCCGTCGAAATCGGCGACCCGCCCGTCGGGAATGGCAACCAGCCATTCATCCAGGCGGGCCGTCGAGCAAATAGAGAGCGTGCTCTCTATTCGCTCGACGGGATTCCCGACGGGCGGAGCGAGCCAGGAGCGTACACACGGCCGAGGTTCTCGCTGAAATGCAGCTCCCAGCGAGGTTCTCGCTGGTTTCTAGCGAGAACCTCGGTCGTGTGTACGCCGCCTCACATCAGTCCCTGACCTCACAAATGCGCTTCTGGAAGAATAGTCAAACATTCCCATAGACACCCTCCTAAAAAACCCAAATTTTGCCTGGAGTAAAAAATTTACTTTGAATTTGTCATTTCAAAAGACAAAGATCTCTGTGTTCATTTCTCTAAAATGGCAAAATAAAGGTTATGCTTCACTGCGAGCGAAAAATTCCGATCATCCAAAGTTTACACACTGTATACAGTCACATTAATTAGAAGATACAGAAATCTATTCAATTTCATTTCCACTCAACAACTTAAAGTGATTACGTTGGATGGGGATGAGAGGTCACGGGATGAACATTTAACTTCAGCAAAACTTGAGGGACAACTTCCTATATACATACACTATATTACCAAAAGTATTGGGACGCCGGCCTTTACACACACATGACCTTTAGTATCATTCCAGTCTTAGTCCGGAGGGTTCAGTATTGAGTTGGCTCCTTTCTTTGCAGTTTTAACACCTTCACCCCTTTTGGGAAGGCCATCCACAAGATTTAGGAGGGTGTCTATGGGAAGGTCTGTCCACGAGGTTTAGGGGTGTATCTATGGGAAGGCCATCCACAAGGTTTAGGGGTGTGTCTATGGAAAGGCTGTCCACAAGGTTTAGGGGTGTGTCTATGGAAAGGCTGTCCACAAGGTTAAGGAGGGTGTCTATGGGAAGGCCGTCCACAAGGTTTAGGAGGGTGTCTATGGGAAGGCCGTCCACAAGGTTTAGGAGGGTGTCTATGGGAGGGCCGTCCACAAGATTTAGGAGGGTGTCTATGGGAAGGCCGTCCACAAGGTTTAGGGGTGTGTCTATGGGAAGGCTGTCCACAAGGTTTAGGGGTGTGTCTATGGGAAGGCCGTCCACAAGGTTTAGGGGTGTGTCTATGGGAAGGTCTGTCCACAAGGTTTAGGAGTGTGTCTATGGGAAGGCCGTCCACAAGGTTTAGGGGTGTGTCTATGGGAAGGCTGTCCACAAGGTTTAGGGGTGTGTCTATGGGAAGGCCGTCCACAAGGTTTAGGGGTGTGTCTATGGGAAGGCTGTCCACAAGGTTTAGGGGTGTGTCTATGGGAAGGCCGTCCACAAGGTTTAGGGGTGTGTCTATGGGAAGGCTGTCCACAAGGTTTAGGGGTGTGTCTATGGGAAGGCCGTCCACAAGGTTTAGGGGTGTGTCTATGGGAAGGCTGTCCACAAGGTTTAGGGGTGTGTCTATGGGAAGGCCGTCCACAAGGTTTAGGGGTGTGTCTATGGGAAGGCCGTCCACAAGGTTTAGGAGGGTGTCTATGGGAAGGCCATCCACAAGGTTTAGGGGGGTGTCTATGGGAAGGCTGTCCACAAGGTTTAGGAGGGTGTCTATGGAAAGGCCGTCCACAAGATTTAGGAGGGTGTCTATGGGAAGGCCGTCCACAAGGTTTAGGGGTGTGTCTATGGGAAGGCCGTCCACAAGGTTTAGGAGGGTGTCTATGGGAATGTTTGACCATTCTTCCAGAAGAGCATTTGTGAGGTCAGACACTGATGAGAAGACCTGGCTCGCTGTCTCCGCTCTAATTCACCCCAAAGGTCTTCTATCGGGGTTGAGGTCAGTCAAGTTCCTCCACCCCAAACTCGCTCATCCATGTTTTTAACGGAAGTACTGGTAAGTACAGTTGCAATAAAAAGTATGTGAACCCTTGTGGAATGATGTGGATCTCTCATAAAATGTGATCTGATCTTCATCTTAGTCCCAACAATAGACAATCACAGTCCGGCTTACACTAATAACACACAAAGAATGTTCCCATGTTTTTTTTGAACACACACCATGTAAACATTCACAGTGCAGGTGGAAAAAGTATGTGAACCCTTGGATTTAATAACTGGTTGAACCTCCTTTGGCATCAATAACGTTTCCTGTGGTTGCAGATCAGACGGGCACAACGGTCAGGAGTCATTCTTCACCATTCCTCTTTACACAACTGTTTCAGTTTAGCAATATTCTTGGGATGTCTCGGTGTGAATGGCTTTCTTGAGGTCAGGCCACAGCATCTCAATGGAGTTGAGGTCAGGACCCTGACTGGGCCACTCCAAAAGGCGTATTTTCTTCTGTTGTTGATTTATTTACTTCTATGCTTTGGGTCGTTGTTCTGTTGCAACACCCATCTTCTGTTGAGCTTCAGCTGGTGGACAGACGGCCTTAAGTTCTCCTGCAAAATGTCTTAATAAACGTGGGAATTTATTTTTCCTTCGATGATAGCCATCTGTCCAGGCCCTGACGCAGTAAAGCAGCCCCAAACCATGATGCCCCCACCACCATACTTCACAGTTGGGATGAGGTTTTGATGTTGGTGTGCTGTGCCTCTTTTTCTCCACACATAGTGTTGTGTGTTTCTTCCAAACAACTCAACTTTGGGTTCATCTGTCCACAGAATATTTTGCCAGGACTGCTGTGGAACATCCAGGGGCTCTTCTTGTGCAAACTGTTAACGTGCAGCAATGTTTTTTTTGGACAGCAGTGGCTTCCTCTGTGGTCTCCTCCCATGAAATCCATTCTTGTTTAGTGTTTTGCGTATCGTAGATTCGATAACAGGGATGTTATCATATGCCAGAGACTTGTGTAAGTCTTTAGCTGACACTCTAGGATTCTTCTTCACCTCATTGGTCAGTCTGCGCTGTGCTCTTGCAGTCATCCTTACAGGACGGACACTCCTAGGGGGAGGAGCAGCAGAGCTGAACTTTCTCCATTTATAGACAATTTGTCTTCCCGTGGACTGATGAACAGCAAGGCTTTTGGACATACTTTTATAACCCTTTCCAGCTTTATGCAAGTCAACAATTCTTAATCGTAGGTCTTCTGAGAGCTCTTTTGTGCGAGGCATCATTCACATCAGGCAATGCTTCTTGTGAAAAGCAAACCCAGAACTGGCGTGTGTTTTTTATAGGGCGGGACAGCTGTAACCAACACCTCCAATCCCATCTCATTGGTTGGACTCCAGTTGGCTGACACCTCACTCCAATAAGCTCTTGGAGATGTCATTAGTCTAGGGCAGTGATGGCGAACCTTGGCACCCCAGATGTTTTGGAACTACATTTCCCATGATGCTCAACTACACTGCAAAATGCATGAGCATCATGGGAAATGGTGCTAAGGGTGCCAAGGTTCGCCATCACTGGTCTAAATTATTTGTGTGTTATTAGTGTAAGCCAGACTGTGATTGTCTATTGTTGTGACTTAGATGAAGATCAGATCACATTTTATAAGAAATCCATATCATTCCAAAAGGGTTCACATACTTTTTATTGCAACTGTATATCTCCATCCTCCGGCTCCTACTGCAAGGGAAAAATTAACTTTTTTGGGCTTTAAAATAAAAAAAAAACTTGATGGAACACGAGGTCTTTTTCTCTTCTATGTTTCACTTACGGTGTATCTTCTGCTGCGTCTGACTTCTCGTTATTCCCTGACTTCGCCTTTCATGGCGCTCTGACGTCCCTCCCGCCTCCTGTCACTCTGTCCTGTATCTCTCATCTTGTGTGATCGGTGACAGACGGGCGCTGAGCCTCCGGCTAGATCCCGGCTGTTTTCAGTGCCCAATCAGTTAATCCGGGGGTCCTCGGCACCGCCCCGCTCAGCGGGATCAGTCATTGTTTGAACACGGACATCTAAATGAAATCTTAGGTTCTCCTGGTTGTTTGGAGGACGGCGGCAGGGGCGGGGGTGGGGAGCGGTAAAACACACTAATAAAAATCTAATCTGCTCATACCAGTATCATCCCGGCTTTTGTATAAAGATAAATACCGGCTTAATGGTGTCTCCAGAGTCCCACCCCCTGAGAGGACTGAGGAGAAGACTTAGGATGAAGATCCCTCTCAGGTGTGGGGGGGGGGGTGTCCGTTAAATTGATAATAAAGGCTTTGGGTGTCATTCAATAAAGTGGCTGCAACCCTTTAGTCCCTTTTGTTAATGCTTTGCACCAAATTCATGAAGCGCCTGCGACTCTTCTGGTCCTGGCAGCGGCTCGCGCACCAAATTCAGGTCATTCTGAAATGCGCCACTTTAATATTGTGGGGCAATTAATGCACCAAATTCATAATAAAATACGGACCGTTCATATCTTATGGAAGTGGAGCTAATTACCGTATTTATCGCCGTATTACACGCCCTTTTCCCCCCTTATAATCAGGAGAAATCGCAGGTGGGTGTTATATGCCAAACGGCTGCCTCGGAGGGAACGAGAATAGACAGTACTGTGTACTAGGCTCTCGCCCTGTCAGTATGACCCCCCTCGCCCTGTCAGTAGACCCCCCTCTCGCCTTATCAGTAGACCCCCTCTCGCCCTGTCAGTTGACCCCCCTCTCGCCTTATCAGTATATCCCCTCTCGACCTGTCAGTATGACGCCCCTCGCCCTGTCAGTATGACCCCCCTCGCCCTGTCAGTAGACCCCCCTCTCGCCCTGTCAGTATGACCCCCCTCTCGCCCTGTCAGTTGACCCCCCTCTCGCCTTATCAGTATATCCCCTCTCGACCTGTCAGTATGACGCCCCTCGCCCTGTCAGTATGACCCCCCTCGCCCTGTCAGTAGACCCCCCTCTCGCCCTGTCAGTATGACCCCCCTCTCGACCTGTCAGTAGGACGCCCCTCGCCCTGTCAGTATGACCCCCCTCTCGACCTGTCAGTATGACGCCCCTCGCCCTGTCAGTAGACCCCCCTCTCGCCCTGTCAGTATGACCCCCCTCTCGACCTGTCAGTATGACGCCCCTCGCCCTGTCAGTATGACCCCCCTCGCCCTGTCAGTAGACCCCCCTCTCGCCCTGTCAGTATGACCCCCCTCTCGCCCTGTCAATAGACTCCCCTCTCGACCTGTTAGTACGCCCCCCTCTCGACTTATTAGTAGACCCCACTCAACCTGTCAGTAGACCCCCCTCTTGCCCTGTCAGTAGACCCCCCTTCTTGCCCTGTCAGTAAGCCCCCCCTCACCCTGTCAGTAGACCCCCCTCTCGCCCTGTCAGTAAACCCCACTTCACCCTGTCAGTAGACCCCCCCTCTTGCCCTGTCAGTAAAACCTCCCTCACAATGTCAGTAGACCCCCCTTTGCCCTGTCAGTAGACCCCCCTCTCAACTTATCAGTAGACCCCCCTCTCAAATTATCGGTAGACCCCCCTCTCAACCTGTCAGTAGACCCCCCTCTCGACTTATCAGTAGACCCCCTCTCGCCATGTCAGTAGACCCCCTCTCGCCCTGTCAGTACACCCCCCTTCTCAACTTATCAGTAGACACCCTCTCGCCCTGTCAGTAGACCCCCCTTCTCGACTTATCAGTAGACCCCCTCTCGCCCTGTCAGTAGACCCCCCTTCTCGACTTATCAGTAGACCCCTCTCGCCCTGTCAGTAAACCTTCCTCACCCTGTCAGTAGACCTCCCTCTCACCCTGTCAGGAGACTTCCCCTTACCCTATCAGTAGACCCTCCCCCTTGGCCTGTCAGTAAACCCCCCTCTCGCCCTGTCATTAGACCCCCCCCGGAGTACTTGAACCATGCTAAGCCTTGCAGAGACAGTTGTTTCCTGACAGCGGGGAGCGTAGATGTGTGCGCCGCGTCTGAACACAGAACGCTGATCCGTGAATTCTCCCACCACCGGCGAGGAGATTCCCCTCCGCATGTCTGGGAAGGGAGGAGGGGGGAGGGGGGATTTGAAGGCTTCATTACATCCCATAATAACAGGACATCTCCGATGGCGAAAGCCGAGCCTCAGGAAATCGCTGGCATGGAAAGCGAAGCCGCTGAAACCGCGCAACTCATTCACCCTTCGCGGGCTCGTATCGCCGCGGGCAAAGACGTTCCGCCATGACCACATGTTCCTGCCACCCTGCTGACCAGAGGCTGAGAGGAAGGCGCTGAATCCTTCCAGATCGCTGACGGCGGCGGATCCGAAATGCGCTGAAGACAGATGGCGGCACATCAGAGCGCGACCATGCTCGGTGCCAGATGTCAGATCCAGACGTGGAAACTCCGAGACCTTATTAATGATCCGGCTCATCACCATCCAATAAAAGAGAACCTGTCCAGGGAGCAATACAAAGGCTTCCATTACCGACCACCGATGGAAAATGCTGGCGGCCTGGCTATTCCTCCTTTACATATAAAACAAAGACCTGCAAAAAAAATCGCCATGAAGCCAGAACTGGATTAAAGTTTAGAACTTTTTCATTTAAAGAGGAACTGCAGGCCGCTCACATCATTTGTAATAAAAACATCTTTGCCATTCTGAAGCTTCCCTCCAACCACTTTGCCTATTAATTTATATATACTGCGATTCTGTACTTGTTCCACAAATCTCCCTCCACTGAGTCTGGCTGCAGCCATTAAAACTGTGGGCAGCTGAAGCTGCTGCCTGTTCACTTCCAGGATTTACAAAGAGGCACACCTCCAGCTCTGCAGCTCTCATTGGCCCTTGTATGACTCATTCCCCCTCCCTTCCTGGTAAACTCTCAGGAGAGTGTGAGAGAGAGAGAGAGCTGTACATGATGTCATATGCCTAGGCTAATGACCAGGCAAGAAACAGGAAGTGGGCTGTATAATCAAACAGGAAGTGGCTGTATAAAGAAAAAGGAAGAGGGCTGTATAAGAGAACAGGAAGTGGCTGTATAAAGAAAAAGAAAGAGGGCTGTATAAGGAAACAGGAAGTGGGATGTATAAGGAAACAGGAAGTGGGATGTATAAGGAAACAGGAAGTGAGCTGTATAAAGAAACAGGATGTGGCTTATAAGAAAACAGGAAGTTGCTGTATAAAGAAACAGGAAGAGGGCTGTATAAGGAAACAGGAAGTGGGCTGTATAAGGAAACAGGAAGTGGGCTGTATAAGGAAACAGGAAGTGGCTGTATAAGGAAACAGGAAGTGGGCTGTATAAGGAAACAGGAAGTGGGCGGTATAAGGAAACAGGAAGTGGGCTGTAAGGCCTTGTACACACGAGGGAATATATCCGATGGGAACGGTCCGACGGACCGTTCCCATCGGATCTGTCCGCTGGATTGCTTTGATCCGATTGCTGTACACACCATCGGATCAAATTCCCCGCCGGCGGACAGCGCGATGACGCGGTGGTGACGTTGACGCCGCCACGTCACCGCCACCGCACCAGGAAGTAAACACTTCCACGAGCATGCGTCGGATCCATTCACAGGATACGACGCATGTGCGGGCAGATTTGTCCGCTGGTTTGCCGTACTAACCAGCGGACATATCTGATGGACAGCTCTCTGGCGGAAAAATTCCAAAGCATGCTTTGGAAATTTTCCGCCGGAGGAATCCGGCCAGAACGGTCAGTTTGCCCCTACACACGAGCGGATTTTTCGGCTGAAATGGTCTGTCGGACCATGTTCAGCGGATTTATTCCCTCGTGTGTACAAGGCCTATAAGGAAACAGGAAGTGGGCTGTATAAGGAAACAGGAAGTGGGCCGTATAAGGAATTTACTGGCAGAAAAAAATGTTTTACTAGCCAAAGTTAAAGCAACAAGGGTAGAAGATTTAATAGATGGGAAGATGAAAAAATGACTGAAGTTCTGCTTTAAGGGGAAGTCAGCAATGGCAGCTCTGTGTTTGCTCTGCAGAAGACCGGTATTTATTGTCCATCCAGTCCATAGATCACACAGTTCTGCCACACAGCACAGCTCTGTCTAGCAGAGCAGGAGACCTGACTTTTCTTTGCTGCAGTTAACCACATAGGGACTGCCGCATGTACATTTACGTCGGCAGAATGGCACGGACAGGCACATTGGCGTACCTGTACGTCCCTGCCTAGACGTGGGTCGGGGGTCCAATCGGACCCCCCCCCGGTACTTGTGGCGGTCCCCGTAGCTGCAGGAGCGATCCGGGATGAGGGGGCGGCTGTTCATTTTTGTCCGCCCCCTCCGGATCGCTCCCAGCCAATCCGCTCCTTCCCTGCCACCTCTCCTCTCGGTGGTATTTTCAATCCGGCGAGAGGAGAGAAGACATCACATAGTAAGTCGCACCAACACTACACTGACACCACACACATAGGCACATTAACCCCTTCTGATCACCCCCCCCCCCCTGTCACACTGTCACTGATTGCAGTGATCATATATGTACTGATCACTGCATTTAGTGTCAGTGTGACAGTCAGTGTGACAGGCAGTTAGTGTTAGGTCCAGGGTAGCCCCCCTACCCCCCCCCCCCCCCCAAATAAAGTTTTAACCCCTTGATCACCGCCCTAGTTAACCCTTTCACCCCCTATTGCCAGCGTCACTAAGCGATCATTTTTCTGATCGCTTTATTAGTGTCGCTGTTGCTGCTAGGTAGCTAATTTTTTTTATTACGATTTTTTTTTTACTAAAGACATGTGGCTGAATACATTTTGGCCTAAACGTTTGACTGAAATTTAGTTTATTCGATTTTTCTTATAACAAAATGTAGAAAATATAATATTTTTTTGAATTTCGGTATTTTTCCATTTATATCGCAAAAAATAAAAATCGCAGAGGCAATCAAATACCATCAAAAGAAAGCTCTATTTGTGGGAAGAAAAGGACGCACATTTTGTTTGGGAGCCACGTCGCACGACCGCGCAATTGTCTGTTAAAGTGACGCAGTGCCGAATTGTAAAAACACCTTTGGTCATTTAGCAGCATATTGGTCCGGTCCTTAAGTGGTTAAGGAACACTTACAGGCAGTGCCGATCCTGACCTCCCTGGGGCCCTAAGCAAAATGACATGTCACATTAAAGTTGAGAAGCGGGGGGTGCTGACTTCTTACCTCTTCTCCCATGCTGCAGCCAGCGAGTTGAGAAGCTGGGTGAGGGGCCGAAAATGACTTCTCACCAGGAGGGGCCACTAGTAATTTGGGGGCCCTCCGCAGCTTTGCAGGGCCCTAATCGGTTGGCATAGTGAGGAGCCTATAGGGTGTATTGGCCCTGCTTACAGGTCTCCCCCTCCCCCAGCCTGAGACTGGACAGTGAAAGCAGAAGCAGCAAACCGCTGTGTTAATCTTTCTGTCACTTCTCTCTCTCCACCTATCAGCATGCTCCTTGCACTCATTGTCTCCCTGTGCTACTTCCCCCCCCCCCCCCCCCAAGTCTGAGCTCTGCTCTACTGGGGCAATAAAAATGTATTCCTGATTACAGAGCTGAATTCATTTGTGCCTCTTATATCAGACCAAGATTTGAACTTTAACCTCTTGCCAACTGGTACAGACTGGTACACCGCTGGTTGTTAGAGCTGTCAGAGAAACCTTCAGTTGCTGACTGGCCGTCACATGACATGCACCACATGACTTTCACATGACTTCCTGGCTGCCTATAAAGCTGAGCAAGTGTTTAGAGGAATTGCTGGTTTATCTTCAGCTTCCTGTACCTGAGTTCCTTTTGGTTGATTACCTGCTGTGACTGAGATTGACCCTGACCTACTCTGATCTTCTCCTGGACCCAACCTCGGCTTGTTTTACAAACTTTGTTCCTGTCTCCTGTGTTTGACCCTCTGCCTGTGACCCTGTGCCTTGACATTCTGCTTGTGACCAAGTCTTGCCTCCTGTCTCCAGTGCCTTGACCCCCAGCCTGTGACCTGGATTGTCTGCTTACCTGTGTTTGATCCTCAGCCTGCTCTGGACTTTCTACCTGACTTCTCCTGGATCCTGATACCCATCGGTCTCTGATCCAGTTCTACAGGACTTTCACGCAAGCTCTACCCTGCCTGCTGGTAGCTTGTGACTCTTTGTGCCATCGACCTCTGTACCACCTCCAGGGGGCGGACTGTGCTTAGTCGCAATAGCAAACCACTCTTGGCATCTCGACCTTGCTGAGTACGCTATTCTGATAGGATGGTTCTTGGAGGTGGATAGGGGCGGAAACATGGGACGGTTCTCAGAGGTGGATAGGGGCGGAGAAAATGAACACTTCTTGGAGGTGGGTAGGGGGCCGAGACAAGGGACGGTCCTCAGAAGTGGGTAGGGGGCGAGGACAAGAAACGGCCCTCAGAGGTGGGTAGGGGGTGGAAACAATGAACAGTTCTTGAAGGTGGGTAGGGGCAGAGACAAGGAACGGTCCTCAGAGGTGGGTAGGGGCGGAGACAATGGATGGTCTTCAAAAGTGGGTAGGGGGTGGAGACAAGGTGGTGGAGACAAGGGACGGCCCTCAGAGGTGGGTAGGGGGTGGAAACAATGAACAGTTCTTGGGGGTGGGTAGGGGCAGAGACAAGGGACGGTCCTCAGAGGTGGGTAGGGGCAGAGACAAGTTACGGTCCTCGGAGGTGGGTCGGAGCGGAGACAAGGGATGGTCCTCAGAGGTGGGTAGGGGCGGAGACAAAGGATGGTCCTCGGAGATGGGTAGGGGGGCAGAGACAAGGCACGGTCCTCTGAGGTGGATAGGGGGTGGAAACAATTAACAGTTCTTGGAGGTGGAGCGGGGCAGAGACAAGGGACGGTCCTCGGAGGTGGGATGGGGCAGAGACAAGGGACGGTCCTCGGAGGTGGGTAGGGGGAGATACAAGGGACGGTCCTCGGAGGTGGGTAGGGGCGGAGACAAGGTACGGTCCTCGGAGGTGGATAGGGGCGGAGACAATGGACGGTCCTCGGAGTTGGGTAGTGGGCGGAGACAAGGGGTAACTTGGAAGGGGTGAAAACCTGTACCTATTCTCTGAGAAAAGAAGTAATGTCAGACATTATAGTGAAGAAGAGTGACACAATAAAGGAGACAGACTTGTAGAGAGAGAACGGGTTACTTTATTAGGGACGTCTCTTCCCTGGACACAGATATGAGAAGCATGCAGACCTCACAGAAGCGCCAACATACACTACAGAGGTGCACATCTGAGCCGCTCTACTCGCTACAAAACAGGCAGGCTCAACTGGAAATCTGATAACTGTACATGCACAGAAAATGGTAAAGTATATGATGTTAGCAGAGAGGATTCTGGGTGGTGGCAGTGAGAAGAGTATAAACCCGCCTTTGCTGAAGGACCATCAACTTCGCATGAAGTGTCTTCAGTGTGTTATGTTCCATTATCCTTCTACAGGCTTTCAAAACATCCATTGTGCTCGCTGGGTGAATTTCGCTCTTTTTATATCTCTATTTCAGAACTGATTTTCACATTGTGTGGTGGCCGGGAGAAGGTCGAGAAAACAAGTTTACATGCAGCTTATGTGTCCCCCAGAAAGTGAGACTAAAGCTGCCATTAGAGGTCAGCTGGTGGTTGGAATATCAGAACATAGTACAGTCGTGGCATAAACGGGCCGACTCCTTTTAGGTGACACCCCCATTCCAGTTTGATCTTGGAGACAAGATAGAAATCACTGGGAAAGCCAATATTCTTATTCTTCTCTGGAACGGGGGGGGGGGGGGGGGGTTGAAAAGTAAGAAGTAGGGTTTAGTTATGCCACCACTTCCTTATCCTTTCCTAAATGGGCAATTGACATCTGATATCCATGGGCAAAGTAACATAACACCCGATGTCCCTATGGGCAGTCAATTTTGACCAAATTTGTGAAGAATAGAACTGGGCAATGTGAAGGTACAACAGGAACAGTGTGCTGAAAAATGGGGAGCTACATGTTCCCCAAGTCCTATCTTCTAGTTTACATATATTAAGGTTCTAAGAGTAAGTCAACCCTTCTAAGATGCAGCATTCCTTAAATGTAGGCTGAGAGCACCAATCATACCCAATATATTGTCTCATAGGACCAATCATACCCAATATATCGGCCAAAAAGTCCAACTATACATTGTATATTGTCTTGGAGAACCAGTCATACCTAATATATTGGCTGAGAGTGCCAATCATACCTAATATCTTGACTGAGAAGACCAACTATACATTATATATTGGATGGGAGGACCAATCATACCTACTATATTGACTAATAGGACCAATCATACCTAATATATTGGATGGGAGAACCAATCATACCCAATATATTGTCGGAAAGGACCAACCATATATTGGATGGGAGAACCAATCATGCCTAATATATTGGTTGAAACATCCAACGATACATTGTATATTGTCTTGGAGAACCAATCATAACTAATATATTGACTGAGAAGGTCAATCCTACCTGTATTGGCAGAGAGGACCAATCACCCCTTTTATATTTAGTATTGGAGGACCGATCATACCTAATATATTGACTGATAGGACCAACCATACTTAATATATTGGCTGAGAGGGACAATCATACCTATTATATTGGCTAAGAGAACCAACCCTACCTAATATCTTGACTGAGAAGACCAACTATTCATTATATATTGGATGGGAGGACCAATCATACCTAATATATTGTCTCAGAGAACCAATCGTACCTAATATATTGTCTCAGAGAACCAATCGTACCTAATACATTGACTAATAGGACCCATCATATCTAATACATTGACTAATAGGACAAATCATTTCTAATATATTGGACGGGAGAACCAATCATACCCAATCATACCCAATATATCGGCCAACTATAGATTGAATACTGTCTTGGAGAACCAGTCATACCTAATATATTGTCTAATGCCTAGTACACACGACCGGGATTCCCGACGGGAAAAGGCCTGTCGGAATCCCGAGGGGAAAATCGTGAACCTGCTCTTGACTTTTCCCCCTGTACAGACGATCAGTTTTCCCGTCGGGAAAACTTAGATGAGAGCTTTTCCTCAGCAATCCTGACCGTGTTTCTCCTCCATCTGAGTTTTTCCTCACAGGAAAATGGCTGCACACGGCCAGGTTTTCTGACAGGAAAAAGGCAGACAGGGAAAAAAGAGAGCTGGTCCTTTTTTTGGGGGGGTCCGGCGGGTTTGGCCTTTTTTCCTTCAGAAAAACTGCGAGGGAGCATATACACGGCCGAGATTCTCGAAAAACAAAAGCTCTCCTCGCAGTTTTCCCGTCGGAAAACCTGGTCGTGTGTACGGGCATTAGTGACACTTTGGTAAGCTTTGGATGGGTTTTAATCATGGGTTGGTCTACAAATCTTCAGGATTGACATGTAGACATAAAATTCCATTCACTGCCCACATAAAACAAGGGTCAGGGAGGGTCCGGGTTCTCATTGAGCACAATGGACATTTTGAGCATCTGGTAAATTAATATGGTCACCCACCGATGAAGGATATCTGTTATTTGATCATTGGGTTTTGGTGGAAAGCTGTAACCGTCTCTTCAGAGGAATGCGATGGGTTGGGTTGTATCATTACGTTCAATCATTGCTGTCTCCCTGAGCCCATGCATTGTGTCTGACCTCATAACCATAATTTCATGGCAATTGTCAGCTTCAAGGGAACTTGTCATTATGGACTTGCCCTTGAAGGTGTGGTCTCCGGGACCGTCATCTAAAACCTACTAATGATTCACTGACCTAGAACAAGCATTTAGGCCAGGGGTCCCGGCTTGATGCATAGCAGACGTTCACTGCTGGTAGGTTTTGATGGTGCGTGCGAAGGATCGAAACAGAAAACAGGTGAGAATGCAAATAAGGGGACAAGTTAATGTAAGTTAAAGTTGGTGTTAGGGTTACAAAGAGAGCTAGTGTAAGGATTAATGTTCAGGATGTAGAGAGGGTTTCATATGTTGTAGGGATACAGACTGAGTGTTAGGGTTGTTTTTAGGGTTTCAGGGGAGGTTAGTGTCAAGGTTAGCATTAGGGTTAACACGAGGGTTGCAAAAAAAGTTAGCATGAAGGTTACATGGACAGTTAGTGTGAGGATTACAGGGAGGGTCAGTATGAGAGTGAGTGTTGAGGCTATAAATGTCAATGGTAGGGTTGGTGTTAGGGTAAGAGAGAGTCAGTGGTAGTGTTGGTGCTAGGGTTACAGAGAAGGTCAGCAAAAGAGTTAATGTTAGGGTTTTGAAAAAGGTCAGTAATAGAGTTAGTGTTAGGGTTACAAAGAAGGTCAGTGGTAGGGTTGGTGTTAGGGTTATGAAGAAGGTCAGTGGTAGGGTTGGTGTTAGGGTTATGAAGAAGGTCAGTGGTAGGGTTGGTGTTAGGGTTACAAAGAAGGTATTTATGTAGGTTAGTGTTAGAGTTACAGAAAAGGTCAGTGGCAGGGTTGGTGTTACAAAGAAGGTCAGTGAAAAGTTTGGTGTTATGGTATAAAGAAGGTCAGTGATAAGTTTGGTGTTAGGGTATAAAGAAGGTCAGTGGTAATGCTGATGTTAGCGTAAAAAAAGTCTGTGGTAGTGTTGGTGCTAGGGTTACTAAGAAGGTCAGTGGTAGGGTTGGTGTTAGGGTTACTAACAAGGTCAGTGGTAATGTTGGTGCTAGGGTTACAAAGAAGGTCAGCGATAGAGTTGGTGTTGAGGTTATGAAGAAGGTCAGAGATAGGGTTGGTGTTAGGGTTACTAACAAGGTCAGTGGTAGGGTTGGTGTTAGGGTTACTAACAAGGTCAGTGGTAATGTTGGTGCTAGGGTTACAAAGAAGGTCAGCGATAGAGTTGGTGTTAGTGTTATGAAGAAGGTCAGAGATAGGGTTGGTGTTAGGTTTATCAACAAGATGAATGGTAGAATTGGTGTTAGGGTTACAGAGAAGGTTAGCGATAGAGTTAGTGTTAGGGTTATGAAGAAGGTCAGCGATAGAGTTGATGCTAGGGTTATGAAGGCCAGTGGTAGGGTTGGTGTTAGGGTTATAGAAGGTCAGTGGTAGGGTTGGTGTTAGGGTTATAGAAGGTCAGTGGTAGGGTTGGTGTTAGGGTTATAGAAGGTCAGTGGTAGGGTTTGTGTTAGGGTTATAAAAGGTCAGTGGTGGGGTTGGTGTTAGGGTTATAAAAGGTCAGTGGTGGGGTTGGTGTTAGGGTTACAGAAAGGGCCAGTGGTGGGGTTGGTGTTAGGGTTATAGAAGGTCAGTGGTAGGGTTGGTGTTAGGGTTATAAAAGGTCAGTGGTGGGGTTGGTGTTAGGGTTATAAAAGGTCAGTGGTGGGGTTGGTGTTAGGGTTACAGAAAGGGCCAGTGGTGGGGTTGGTGTTAGGGTTATAGAAGGTCAGTGGTAGGGTTGGTGTTAGGGTTATAAAAGGTCAGTGGTGGGGTTGGTGTTAGGGTTATAAAAGGTCAGTGGTGGGGTTGGTGTTAGGGTTACAGAAAGGGCCAGTGGTGGGGTTGGTGTTAGGGTTATAGAAGGTCAGTGGTAGGGTTGGTGTTAGGGTTACTAAGAAGGTCAGTGGTAGGGTTGGTGTTAGGATTCCAGAGAAGGTCAGTCCACCAAGGTCCAAGCACCAAAAACCTAACACATTGAGCTTCACAAGCTGCATAGTTGTCCCAGGTCAGTAACTCACTAAATAGGAGATCTAGGGTGAAGATGTCAGCCCTGGAACCTGCACCTTTGAAAACAAGTCAGCAATGATAACTGA
>JAJQKJ010002628.1:0-85000 GCA_029574335.1 Rana kukunoris | reverse complement strand
GTCCACCTAAACTGACCGGGCCGGGCAAGGAGAGCATTCATCAGAGAAGCAGCCAAGAGGTCCATGGGAACTCTGGAGGAGCTGCACAGGAGCTGCACAGCTCAGGGGGGGGGGGGGGGAGAATCTGTCCACAGGACAACTATTAGTGGTGCTTTCCACAAATCTGCCCTTTATTTAAGAGTGACAAGAAGAAAGACATTGGAGAAAGAAAGACATAAGAAGTCCTGTTTGCAGTTTGTGAGAAGCCGTGTGGGGGAGGGGGGGGGACACAGCAGACATGTGGGGGAGGGGACACAGCAAACATGTGGGGGAGGGGGACACAGCAAACATGTGGAGGAGGGGACACAGCAAACCTGTGGGGGAGGGGACACAGCAAACATGTGGAGGAGGGGACACAGCAAACATTTGGAAGGAGGTGCTCTGGTCACATGGCACTAAAATTCAACAAAACGCTATGTGTGTGGAAAACTAACACTGCACATCCCCCTGAACACACCATCCCCACCGTGAAACATGGTGGTGGCAGCATCATGTGGTGAGGATGCTTTTCTCCAGCAGGGACATGGAAGCTGGTCAGAGTTGATGGGAAGATGGATTGAGACAAATACAGGACAATCTTAGAAGAAAACCTGTTAGATTCTGCAAAAGACTTGAGACCGAGGGGGAGGTTCACCCTCCAGCAGGACAACGACCCTAAAGTACAGCCAGAGCTACAATGGAATGGTTTAGATCAAAGCCTATTCATGTGTTAGAATGGCCCAGTCACAGTCCAGACCTAAATCACATTGAGAATCTGTGGCAAGACTTAAGACCGGGGGAGGGGGGTTCACCTTCCAGCAGGACAACGACCCTAAAGTACAGCCAGAGCTACAATGGAATGGATTATTATATCAAAGCCTGTTCATGTGTTAGAAAGGCCCAGTCACAGTCCAGACCTAAATCCCATTGAGAATATGTGGACAAGACATGAAAATTGCTGATCGCAGACGCTCTCCATCCAATCTGACAGAGACAGAGATATTTTACACAGAAGATTGGGCAGAAATGTCCCTCTCTAGATGTGCAAAGCTGGTAGAGACACCCCCAAAAAGACTTGTAGAGAAAGGGGGGTTCTACAAAGTATTGACTCCAGGGGGCGCCATACAAATGCCCCTCCCCCCCACACTTTTCACAGATTTATTTGTATCATTTATCATTTTCCTTCCACTTCACAATCATGTGACACTTTGTGTCTCTCACATAAAATCCCAATAAAATACATTTACGTTTTTGGGTGTAACATGAGAAGATGTGGGGAATTTCAGGGGGTACGAATACTTTTTCAAGGCACAACATATAAATCCAATATACTGACAAAGGTAAAGCCCAATGCTGAAACGATGCCCATCCAAAAGGGCGTAGCTTATGCGTTTTGAGGGCAATGCCCTCTTCATCAGAGCCCTGGGGTGGTGCGCCCCCTACATTTGTTTTTGCTGTAGTTAGTGGTCTATGGATTCTGATATTGACTCAAAGTCAGAGGTCCCACAATGCTTTGCAGGTGCCCAAACAATCCAGAGAGGGTCACACATTGTATTATAGGAAGTGGTGGAGAATGCGGGTTGGAAGCCAGATATGCATATGATGCACTTTGGGATTTTAAGAAAACAAGATACTTTCACGTAGTCATCTTAAAGTGGATGTAAACCCCAATGTATTTATTTTTTGATGTCACAATGTAGAGAATAAGATTTCCTATGATCTGTGCCCAGTCTTGCCACACAGAGTTAATCCAGTGCTGAGCAATCCTCTTTTTTATGGTTCAGTGAAATAAATCAGACTTCCCTATAAAGACCAAAGTCCTTGCTTGAGTGACAGGTTGTTTAAATATCTCGTGCACTAGCTTGCAGACATGCACAGCTTCTTGTCTATGTACTGTATATTCTGATGGCTGTTCACACTGAACTGTGGATAACCCCTTATTTTGAAAACATTTAACCACTTGACCACTGGGCACTTAAACACCCTTCCTGACCAGACCAATGTTCAGCTTTCGGTGCTCTCACAGTTTGAATGACAATAACTCAGTCATACAACACTGTAACCAAACGACATTTTTGTCCTTTTTTTCCCACAAATAGAGCTTTCTTTTGGTGGTATTTGATCACCTCTGCGGTTTTTATTTTTTTTAGCTATAAATGAAAAAAGAACGAAAATTTTGTAAAAAAAATGAATTTTTCTTCATTTCTATCATAACATTTTGCAAAAAAGTAATTTTTCCTCATAAATTTGGCCTAAAATGTATACTGCTACATATTTTTGGTAAAAAAACTGGCGGCACTGGTGCGGCAATGACAGACACTAGCAGCACCAATGGGCACTGAAGTGGCAGAGGTGGCACTGGTGGGGACTGTAGTGGCACTGGTGGGAACTGTAGTGGCACTGGTGGCACAGATGGGGACTGTAGTGGCACTGGTGGGGACTGTAGTGGCACTGGTGGCACAGATGGGGACTGTAGGGGCACTGGTGGGGACTGTAGTGACACTGGTGGGGACTGTAGTGGCACTGGTGGCACAGATGGGGACTGTAGGGGGACTGGTGGGGACTGTAGTGACACTGGTGGGGACTGTAGTGACACTGGTGGCACAGGTGGGGACTGTAGGGGCACAGGTGGGGACTGTAGTGGCACTGGTGGCACAGATGGGGACTGTAGGGGGACTGGTGGGGACTGCAGTGGCACTGGTGGGGACTGTAGTGACACTGGTGGGGACTGTAGTGACACTGGTGGCACAGGTGGGGACTGTAGTGGCACTGGTGGCACAGATTAGGACTGTAGGGTAACTGATGGGTAGTGTAGTGGCACTGGTGGCACAGATGGAGACTATAGGGGAACTGGTGGCACTGGTGACACTGGTGGGGACTGTAGTGACACTGGTGGCACAGGTGGGGACTGTAGGGGCACAGGTGGGGACTGTAGTGGCACTGGTTGCACAGATTGGGACTGTAGGGTAACTGATGGGTAGTGTAGTGGCACTGTGTGACACTGCTAGGCTCTGCTGGGCACAATGTAGATTTTTCACTCACTTTAAAAATCCTTTCTCTCCTCACACGCTGTATCGGTGTGAGGAGAGAAGAGAAGACCTCAGGATTAACTTTTTTTTTTGTTTACATTTCTCTGCTCCCTCATTGGAGGGAGCGATCAGGTGGTGAAGAGCCGCTATTATTGGCTCTTCACCGTGATCCGTGTTGCGTCGGGTCCCCTGGACCCCGGCGAGCACGGACACTTTCGTGAGCGCATCTCAGGGGACGCGCAAACGAGGAAGTGCACGAGGACGTCCCAGGGACATCGTCTCAAAACAACTCGACCGCGCTGTAGCAGTATTTTTGCTGGAATTTTTACAGGAAAGACAGCCAATCCTGGGAGAGCTGGAGGGGAGGGGAGAGGAGGAGAGGGAAAGGGGGGTGTGAATTTTGCACTTTACAGAAGCTGTGCATGTCTGCAAGCTAGTGCACGAGATATGTAAATAACCTGTCACTCAGGCAAGGACTTTAGTCTTTTTCTGAAGTCTGTTTTATTCCACTGAACAATAAAAAGAGGATTGCTCAGCGCTGGATTAACTCTGTGTGGCAAGACTGGGCACAGATGATAGGAAATCTTATTCTCTACATTGTGACATCAAAACTTTAATATCTTCATAGTAATGACAGGTTCACTTTAAAGGCTTAGCCCACCCACAGTTCGTTGTACGGTAAAGGAGGCACAATGCTGGTTGGAAGTACTCATAGACCCCCCTATATTGTTCTTGGTCTTTAGTGGAGAAAGTTTCCCTACTGGAATTTCTAACATTGTTCCTCTCAGCTTTAAGACAAGTGAGGTAGTCAGGCCCCTCCCACACTGAAATTCCCATAGCAGTGTATTTAACATTCTGAGGGGGGGCCTGACTTAGCGTTCCCTATGCAGCATAACCCTTTGTAAGCAACGCACTTGGATCTTTTGAGGCAACTATACAAGGGATGGGTCACACGGGGCTTTTTTGGGGGAATTTTCTTCCTTTTTTAGAGTGGATGGGGGAAGGGAAAGATTTATCTCATTCGGCCTGTTGGATGACATAAAGGGAAATCTAAGAGTGTATGGCCAGATTTCCTCTCTCTCTGCCTAAGCCGAGTAATGGATACAGGAAAGGACTGAGGAAGGATGGAAAGGATTAAATGCTTCTGGAGCTGCTGGTTTTGGGACATGAAGGTCAACACACGTCATCACTGTGGTTAGATATTGCGGAGAAATGCCGATTAATGCCTACTAGGCCAGGGGTCTCCAAACTTTCTAAAGAAATGGCCAGTTTACTATCCTTCAGACTTCAGGGGGGCCGGACTGTGGCCTTTTGGGGGTCAAACATGTCAAGGTGTCCAGTGGGAGTAAACAATACCATATCTTTGGTGTCGGTGGGAGGACTAGTGCCCCATAGTTGGTGTCAATGGAAGGAATTGCACCCTTTTGATGATGTCAGTTGGAGGAATAGTGCCCCACTGTTGGTGTCAGCAACAAACGTGATTCCCCATTGTTGGTGTCAGTGGATGGAATGGTGCCCCAAGGGCTGAATGAAGGCAAACAAAGGGCCACATCCGGCCCCAGGGCCGCAGTTTGGAGACCCCCTGTACTAGAATATTAAGCTGATGTGATTGATTCACATAAACAATAATCTTTTTTGACTTTTTCCGTTCCTGGTTGAGGGTTACTATGAGGCGGAGCTGCTATAAACTTTGAGGATGAATTGCTCCATAATGCCTGCAGTTACAGAGGTCAGTGGAAGCGTGTTCTAAAGCTACGAGGGCTTACTTAAATTGTTTCACTTTTTCTCCACCCAATGCCTGGGTGCTTTATAAGGCCTAATGCCCCCACTGGTTTATTGTAAACAGCATTTCTCCTAACAGGATAAAATCAGCATTAAAAACACACCTTATACCCCATACACACAATCCGATTTTCCGTCGGAAAAAACCCTTGGATGGTTTTTCCGATGGAATTCCGCTCAAGCTTGGCTTGCATACACACGGTCACAGAAAAGTTCTCTGAACTTAGGACCGTCAAAAACGCGGTGACGTACAACACTACGACGAGCCGAGAAAATTAAGTTCATGCGTCGAATTGTTTCCGAGCATGCGTCGCAATTTTGCCTGTTGGAATTGCTACAGACGATCGGATATTCAGATCGGAATTTTTTCCGTCTGAAAAATTGAGAACCTGCTCTCAATCTTTTGCTGTTGGAAATTCCGATGGAGCCTACACACGGTCAGAATTTCAGGACCAAAAGCTCACATCGGACTTTTGCTGGCAGAATTTCTGACAGTGTGTGCACGACATAAGGTGTGATTTTCCAAATGCGTTTAGGCATGTTTAGCCGCATTCTGGGATGGTGTGGCGTTTGGGCATTTAATTAATTGGCCAGAAATGTAAATTATTTCATGCCATTGAAATAAATAAAAGGTCAAGCACTAAAACACAACTGGTGCTTAGGTGCGTTTTGATGCATTTAGCTACTTTGGGCATTTTTTTATGCCCAAAAGCTCCTCTCCTGAGTGCTGTTCTTGAGAAGGGGCCAGGGCTTTTTTTCAGGTGGAACTTGGTAGAACTCAGTTCCACCGACCACCACCTCTGGCTCAGACCCTTTGGTGCCTGCTCACTACAATCACTTGTAAACACAGTATTCCGGTTTCTGTGTTTACAAGTGACAGCTCTGCACTCTGTGTGTAATGCAAACCTGGTATTTAATGCCCCTTTAAAACCCTCCTACTGTTTGTGAAATTTGACTGACCACACCCACTATTTGATGTGATTTGGTGGGTGTGTGTGCAGGGGAGGGGTTTTGTGGAGTCGTGGTTAAGTTGAGTTAAAAAAAAAAAAAAAAAATCGGCGTTCAGTCATTGGTCATTCAGTCACATGAAAACTCCAAGGTGAGTGAAATGGAGAAGAGACGTGAAGCTTATCTGCTCATCCACAGACATCGTATTCGGTTGCATTTGCATCCTCTGCAGGTGGCTTCAAGCGACCCCCAGAAGCCTTTTTCATGCACAAACCCCCCCTGCCCCTCCCCCATTCCTTAACACCCCACCCCCAGATCCCTTTTGACTTGCTATTAGATGTGTTAATTTCAGAAATATCAAAAGTAAAATCACATGGACTTGTGTTTTCATGCAAGCTACCGAGACCCATGAGATCCCTTTGTAGATACTTTTAATGAGCCAACATGTGCTTGATAATTCCTATTTCTACGGGCCCTTCAGTATCTGGCTGCATGGATAAGGAGGGGGGGGGGGGGGGGACTGAAACAAGCATTAATGAAGCGTTAGGTTGAACTTTTGAAAGGCTTCCATTTCAAAAGGAATGTACTCTGGTAGTTCAGATCTTTTTTTTGTAGAGATAAAACAGAAAGCTGAGATTTGCCGGGTGAAGGAGATTTCATAGCTGCTTCTGTCCACCAAAGCAGAAAACATAGAAGGACGCTGGAGATGGGTTGATGCTTGACCACTTATCCATTGATGCCACCAAGTATTGAGGTTAGGCCAGTCTGCTTGACCTCTTATCCAGTGATGCCACCAAGTTTTGGGGTTAGGACAATCTGCTTGACCTCTTAGCCAGTGATGCCACCAAGTATTGAGGTTAGGCCAGTCTGCTTGACCTCATATCCAGTGATGCCACCAAGTTTTGGGGTTAGGACAATCTGATTGACCTCTTAGCCAGTGATGCCACCAAGTTTTGGGGTTAGGACAATCTGATTGACCTCTTAGCCAGTGATGCCACCAAGTTTTGGGGTTAGGACAATCTGATTGACCTCTTAGCCAGTGATGCCACCAAGTATTGAGGTTAGGCCAAACTGCTTGACCACTTATTCAGTGATGCCACCAAGTTTTGGGGTTAGGTTTGACCTGTTATCTAGTGATGTCACCAAGTTTTGGGGTTAGGCTTGACCTCTTATCTAGTGATGCCACCAAGTATTAAAGTTAGGCCAATCGTTGATGCAGGTAGTCAGCACTCTCAGATTGCCCCCATGCCGGCACTTACGGAAACTGCACATTGGAATTTCCAGTTCCATATAATACATTTAGATGAGCTGTGATTTCATTCAGGGACTCATTGGTATGAGATGTCAAAAATCAAGCAACAGAACCGTGAAAAACTCAGCAGAACCTTTAGAATGAAGATTATCTAAACAACGTAGAATGTGTGTAATGGTGGACGCCATTTTGTTCTCTGTAGGCTACATAAAGCATTGGTGTATACAAGCCAATCAGTGTCATGGCAGCCAGTTAATGCTCATTGGCCCACGCAGAAATGATTTCAGTTGTCTGATTGGCTGATAAATCTGTGCACATGAGATGGTATTGATGGGCGATAGTCGGAATGTTGTGGTCTGTAGGCCTTCTGCTCTATCCAAGGACGACGGGTGGGGATTGTAGAACTTGTAGAGTAGCTCACTGAGGAGAGTTGAGAGCAGAGTCCGGGGATTCTACTTTTGGACAACGTGGGGGAAAGACTTTGTAGCTGTAATATTCGACCACTTGTTTGGGCACTTCAGCCAAAACGCATTTGGCCAGGGCAGCCGGAGACGCCTGAAACACACAACCAAGAAAAAAGTACGGTGAAAGAAACAAATCTCCAACAAAGATTGTTTTGCCTTCCATGCTTTCCCACGAGGGGCCTCATTCATCAAAGTGTATGAAAGAAGAAGAACTATTTTTTCAAGTTATAAAACCGAATGGCGAAATCACATTAAATTTGGTTTTCATGGGGCAATACATACAGTTCACTAAAGTTCAATGGGAGAAAAACATTATATTTGCAGTGTATTAGTATGAATTATCGTAATTTTTGTTATTTTTATAACATAAATATAAGTAGAAGCTATCCTGCCCCTATTCATAGGCTAATGAACTCGTTGGGCTGGTGTATCGGCTCATGTTACCAGGGCAGGTCCCTATTGCACAGTTGTCAAACACAAAGCCCTTGGGCTGAATCTGGCCCTCCAGGCCATTTCATCTGGCCCTTGCACCTGTCTTGTAGCTGTGACACCGTTCTTGTTCCTGCCCCCACCTTGTCTCATCAATCGGCAGCAGAGAGGAGGACAGATCTCCTCTGCCAGATCCTGCCCTTCTCTGTGCAGCTACAGAAAGGCTCATGTCTGCCCCTTCCCCCATCTCAGCAATTGGCAGCAGAGAGGAGGACAGATCTCCTCTGCCAGATCCTGCCCTTCTATGTGCAGCTACAGAAAGGCTCATGTCTGCCCCCCTCCCCATCTCAGCAGTTGGCAGCAGAGAGGAGGCCATATACCTGTGCCTCTTACAGATCTACCCGCAGCCCTTCCCCGGTCTCGCCATTCAGCTGGCTCCAACCCCCCTTCTCCAGACCCTGCATGTTTTGCTTCCCAGCTCCACCCCCAGCTTCTTCCTGGAAGCTGCACAAGGTAAGGGGTATAACCTGTGATGTAAGAGAGGGTGGGGGACTCTTGACTTCTGATGGTGGGGTAGCTCTTAACATCTGGTGTAAGGTGTGTAAGGTGGTGTGTGGTGCTCAACTGGCCCTTTGAGGACAACCATAATGCCCATGCAGCCCACAATGAAATTGTGTTTGACACCCCTGTCCTATTGCATACATTGTTCATTGTGCATTTGCTAGAAAAGGATATATAGCTTGTGCTTTTGTATATTACATGCAAATATTGTGATACTCTGTATGTTGTGTATTGTTTTGTTTAGTAAAGCATTAATACACTACTGGGTTTTTTTATGCTTCCTTCCTTTACTACAAAGTAACATTAAAGTGGTTCTAAAGCACCCCCCCCCCCCCCCCAATACACACCTGAGCCCCATCCTGATCCAGCAATGTTGCAAGAGAGGCTTGGCTCTCCGGAACTCTCCCTCCTCATTGGCTAAGATAAGCAGCCTAACACCCTATAGCTCCCGCTGCTGTCAATCAAAGTCAGTGAGCCAATGAGGAGACAGAGGGGGTGGGAATTAAATAACACACAGAGCAGCGGCTTGGCTCAGGTGCCCCCCATAGCAAGCGGCTTACTGTGGGGGAACTTGGCAGGAGGGAGGGACAAAAGCTCTGATGGGGGACTTAAGAAGAGGAGGATCGGGGCTGCTAAGTGCTAAACCATAAAAGAGCAGAAAAGTATAACTTGCTCTGTCTGCTTCCCTGGTACTGACCTCGGACTGCTACTGGACCTCGCTCTGCCTGCTTCAATGGTACTGATCTTGGACTGCTACTGGACCTCGCTCTCCCTGTTTTCCTAGTACTGACCTCAGCCTGCTACTGGACCTGACTCTGCCTGCTTCCCTGGTACTGGCCTCAGCCTGCCATGCTTCAGTCAATGACCCTGGATCACCCTGACAACATCTTCCCCCTGGCAGTCACGTGCTACCTAGCTTACAGGTACCCTTGCTTCTGTGGGGGAACTTTGGCAGGAGGGAGGGGCAGGAGCTCTGATGGGGGACTTGAGAAGAGGAGGATCGGGGATGCTCTGTGCAAAACCATAAAAGAGCAGGAAAGTATAACATGTTTGCTACTTAAAAAGAAGAAGAAAAAAAAGTGTCTTTAATTATACTTTAAAAGTAAAACAAGAAATAATTTTAGGCTTTTGCCTTATTTATGTTCTTATGGAGAGATTGGTGTGACAGTAGCAGAAGAATTGACCGTCAGAAGTAACTGTTAGTATTTGTGTATTTTGTATTTGTTTAGTTGTATTTGTATTGAAAAACTCATGAAAAACAATGAAAACAAATACATTTAAAAATGAATGTTTTGTATATACTACTTCCTGCCTGCAGGTGGAGCTGTAGGCTCCTTTTCACATGTATGCCAGGCAGGCAAGTCTTAGCTGCTTTGCTGGGAAAAAAATCTGTTTACAGAGGTCAATAGCTTAAGCTCAAATTACACACATAGGGCCAGATTCACGTATTCCAGAGCATCTTTGCTCTGGAGTAACGCTTCTGGTTTGCGTTGCGCTGCCGAAATTTTAGGAGCAAGTGCTGTCATTCACGAAGCACTTGCTCCTAAAGTTGCGGCAGCGCATCACAAATGAGCCGGCGGAATTCAAATGTCGCGGGTACGGGGCGTGTAGTATGCTAACTACGCGCGATCCCGCCGCCAACGTACTGCGCATGCGTCGAGTGTCAAAACATCCCCGTGCGCATGCTCCAAAATCTGTGAATGAACGTCAATGACGTCACATTCCCATTCATGACCGTTTTACGCAAGCAACGTTTTTTTTTTTTTTTTCCGACGCGATGACGACGCCTATACCTAACATAGGATACTCCAGCCCCATGTAGGTATATCTATGCGCCGCGTATCCCGTCCGGAAACGTCGTATCGTCATTGCGTCGCGCCGGATTTCGATCGTGAATTGCCGATTTCCGCTCATTAACATATTTTTTGAGCGTAAATCGGCGGGAACGCCCCCGGCGCCATTTTTAAGTTGAAGTAACGATGCGATGGCGAAACTCAGTTACGCTGCTCGCATCGGAACTTCAACCCGGCGTTTCTTGTTTTCTGGTTACAGAAAACAGAAACGCCGGCTCAAAGCCACAGTTAGGCTGGCGGATCACTCGATCCGCCAGCGTAACCTTTGCTGAATCTGGCCCATAGCTAATAAGTCACAAGAGTGACCCATTTCCAATCCCTTCCTGCTCTGAATGGCTCCAACACAGACTTTTCAAAGACGATAGAGAAATTCTGAAAGGAACAGGCCATTGCTGTGTTCTCTCTTTTCACCCCCAAAATGTAAAGCTGAACTCCAGGCATGTAAACAAAACTTAGCTTTGTATATTATTATTATTTCTTATATTTTTTTAATACATACTTAAATGTTTGTTTTTAAAGCAGAATAAGTAACTGAAGGTATCAGTCCCTATACAGCAGAGCTCAAAGAGTGTGTGAAGCAGCACAAGGAGCCAACCCATTCAGTCAATCTGAGAAAAATCAGGTCAGGTATTAGGCAGGTATCAGCTTGCCAAAGTCACAAAAGATAGAGCAGACGACATAGAAAATCGCCTGAGACGAAACAACATCCATATAGTTGGATTGCCCGAGAAAACAGAAGGGCGAGAAAATAACGGGGCGCCATTTTGGGAGTTTTTATTACATGTAATCATCATGCACACATGTTGACATTCCTTACCAAAGATAAAAAGATGAGAAAGATCAGAACTTACATTTTTGAACTCCCGGAATGGAACAAACTGCACAATATCGCGGAGGACGGGCTCCCCTTTGGGCGCTCGCAAGATGCCATCATCTCCATCCAGAATCTGCATGTCGGTAAAATCCGCGTTTCCTACGCCCACAATGATAATGGACATGGGCAGGTAGGACGCCCGCACAATGGCCTCCCGTGTGTCCGCCATGTCTGTCACCACTCCATCCGTGAGAATCAGAAGGATGTAATATTTCTGCAATAAGACACAGGGGGTCAGTGCCATGGCCTGGTATGGGTAGACCTTTGGTGGTCACAATGGGCCTTGTGTGCTATAACTGGACATGGCAACCAATCAGATCCAAGCTGTTATTTTCCCGTCTGGGTTGGGAAACAAAAGCTACCGGACCTCACCTTCCCTGCTTCCCTGGTACTGATCTCGGACTGCTACTGAACCTTGCGCTTCCTGCTTCCCTGGTACTGACTTCAGCCTGCTACCGGACCTCACTCTCCCTGCTACTCTGGTACTTACCTCGGACTGCTACTGGACCTTGCTCTGCCTGCTTCTCTGGCACTGACCTTGGACTGCTACTGGACCTTGCTCTGCCTGCTTCCCTGGTACTGACCTCCGTCTGCTACCGGACCTCACTCTCCCTGCTTCCCTGGCACTGACCTCGGGCTGCTACTGGACCTTGCTCTGCCTGCTTCCTTGGTACTGACCTCAGTCTGCTACCAGACCTCACTCTCCCTGCTTTCACGGTACTTACCTCAGAATGCTACTGGACCGTGTTCTGCCTGCTTCCCTGGTACTGACATCACCCTGCTACCGGACCTCACTCTCCCTGCTACTGACCTCAGATTGCTACTGGGCCTTGCTCTGTTTGCTTCCCTGGTACTAACCTCAGGCTGCAACTGGACCTCACTCTGCCTGCTTCCCTGGTACTGATCTTGGACTGCTACTGGACCTTGCTCTGCCTGCTTTACTGGTACTGACTTCGGACTGCAACAGGACCTCACTCTGCCTGTTTTTCTGGTACTGACCTCAGCCTGTTACTGGAGCTTGCTCTTTTTGCTTCCCTGGTACTGACCTCAGCCTTCTATGCTTCAGTCTCACTGTGTATGACCCTGGCTCACCCTGACAACATCTTCTCCCTGCCAGTCACCTGCTACCAAGCTACAGGCACCTTTTGTTCTCCAGGGGTGCTTGGACCAGAACTGTAAGGGAAGCCCTCTTGTCAGCTTGGTCTCCAACAAAGGTATGTGACCCCTATCTGGATAAGGTTTCCCACATGATACGCCTTCCAAAATGTTTAAAATATATTTATATATTTTTGTATATATTATAACTGGATATTATATAAAAGTCACTTCCTGATTAAACATTTTTGTATACTCTTCTTATTTATTCATAGCACCAAATGCAGAATTTGAGATTTAACGTAACCACATGGCACTGTTGTACCCACCGAAGCCTCTTTGGTCCTTTCCTCCTCGGCCGCCAACCGTGCTACCCGGGATATGATGGGTGCCACATTGGTGGGTCCATACAGCTGGATTTTAGGGAGGCAGTTCTGGTAGGATTCTACTATGCCCTGAATCTCTGCAGACAAAGGGAAAGGAGCAAGACTTTAGTTCTGCTAACCTGATCCAATAAAAAGACAGGAGTAGTACTAGAATTGTAGAACCCCAAAGCACAGGAAGTATTCTAAATTAACATTTAAATACTGTCTTGTGTGTGAGATGAGCTAGTAACATTGAGGCGCTATACCCCAAAAAAATAATTATGGGGCTCCATCCATCCCATGGGTAATACTGAGGGAGAAACGGAAACCCCTATAAAAAAGGACCTTTAGATGTGTCAACAATGAGATAAACAGTAGACATGTGCACTGCATTCGTTTTTTTTTTAAGGTCCTTATATATCGTAAGGTCCTCACTTAGAGATCATGAGGTCCTTATAGATCGTAAGGTCCTCACTTAGAGATCATGAGGTCCTTATAGATCATAAGGTCCTCAATTATGGATCGCAAGGTCCATATAGATTATAAGGTCCTCACTCAGAGATCAGAAGGTCCTTATAGATAGTAAGGTCCTTACATATGATTCGAAAGGTCCTTATATATAGATCGTAAGGTCCTCACATATGAATCGTAAGGTCCATATAGATTGTAAGGCCCTCACTTATGGATCGTAAGGTCCTTATATATAGATCATAAGGTCCTTATAGATCGTAAGGTCCTCACTTATGAATCATAGGGTCCATGTAGATCATAAGGTCCTCACCTATGGATCGTAAGGTCCTTCTAGATAGTAAGGTCCTCACTTATGAATCGTAAGGTCCTTATAGATCATAAGGTCCTCACTTATGAATCATAAGGTCCATGTAGATCATAAGGTCCTCACCTATGGATCGTAAGGTCCTTCTAGATCGTAAGGTCCTCACTTATGAATCGTAAGGTCCTTATAGATCATAAGGTCCTCACTTATGAATCATAAGGTCCATGTAGATCATAAGGTCCTCACTTATGGATCGTAGGGTCCTTATAGATCATAAAGGTCCTCACCTACAGATCATAAGCTCCTCATAGATCGTAGGGTCCCTCGCTCATCACTATCACCGTTCTCCTTCACATTCTCCATGCAGTTGGCAAAGAACCGAGTGATCCCCACAGAACGGGGAACATCACTTTATGGACTCGCCGAGTTGGGGGGAAAGAAGTTTGCACCCACTTACCTTCACATTCATCGTCATCGGGGTTAAAGTTGATTGCAAAATCATGTGACACCTGTGAAATGAGTTAGAAATGAAGAGGAGGTGAATATTATCATCATTTGGTATCAGCATCAAATTGTGACACATGCGGCATTGTCCCGACCCGACTACATTACAAGTGTAATGATTTTTTTTTTAAATTGAACCCTTAAAATTCATGTAATGTGCTGAGTAATCTGTTGGCGCTCAATATCTGTAATAAAAAAATAAACTGGTATGAAGAAAACCAAGATAGGTCAGTTGAAGGGCCTCAGACTCCTCCCTCTGGTTGTAAACAGGGCTGCCACCAGGGGGGTACAGGCATTACACCTGTAAGGGGCCCGATGGTCCCCAGCCGACAAGCTGTGTAAAGGGCCCCAACATTTGTGATGGCTGTCCTGGTTGTAAACCTCAGACATGAAATCTGAACAAAGCATATCCTTCTATAGTGTGTACTTGTCTCAGTCCGGAGCACTAAGTGTCATTTCTGTTTGCTGTCTCCTCCCTCTTCTATCTGCATGAGTCACTTCTGACAGGTTTTTATAATACCAAGATATAAAAAGGTGACAGGGGAGGGAGCTCCAGCACACAGTCTCAGCTTTGTTCCTGTTGTGCAGGAACAAAGTGTGTTCCTTCCCTCCAATCAGCTCTAAGATCTCTGCTCAATGACCTCTGCAAAGTGTAACTTCAGCTCCCTACCCCCTGCTTTCTGAAAGCTGAGCCAACCTGTGTACATTCTGGACTTTGAATGGATGTAAACATCCATTGTGACAGTAATAGTCAGTGACAGGTACTCTTTATGAAAAAAAAAATTAAAAGTTAGTTGCGGGTGAGTGGTTGAGCCGGCGGGTGGCTTGGCGTACAAGTGACTGCGCGGCTGGTGCGGTGGGTGAGCCGCTGAGCTGCCTATCCACTCGGTGCTTGCACAGTCACATTAACTGTGCAAACGGAGGCGGCTCGGCGGGCGGGTGAGAGAGACAGGAAGCTGCCAGCAGGGAACCTCGGCGGGTGGACTGGCCAATCAGCGGGTGGCGGAGCAGAGAGATGACATCATCTCTCACCGCCTGGCGCCGGCCCTGCATCCCAGCAGTTCCGCCCTCACTAACTGTGCAGGTAGCAGAGAGATGACATCATCTCTCACCACCCGGCGCCGGCCCTGCATCCCAGCAGTTCCGCCCTCACTAACTGTGCAGGTAGCAGAGAGATGACATCATCTCTCACCGCCCGGCGCCGGCCCTGCATCCCAGCAGTTCCGCCCTCACTAACTGTGCAGGTAGCAGAGATATGACATCATCTCTCACCGCCCGGCGCCGGCCCTGCATCCCAGCAGTTCCGCCCTCACTAACTGTGCAGGTAGCAGAGAGATGACATCATCTCTCGCCGCCTAGTGCCGGCCCTGCATCCCAGCAGTTCTGCCCTCACTAACTGTGCAGGTAGCAGAGAGATGACATCATCTCTCGCCGCCTAGTGCCGGCCCTGCATCCCAGCAGTTCCGCCCTCACTAACTGTGCAGGTAGCAGAGAGATGACATCATCTCTCACCGCCCGGCGCCGGCCCTGCATCGCAGCAGTTCCGCCCTCACTTACTGTGCAGGTAGCAGAGAGATGACATCATCTCTCACTGCCCGGCGCCGGCCCTGCATCCCAGCAGTTCCGCCCTCACTAACTGTGCAGGTAGCAGAGAGATGACATCATCTCTCACCGCCTGGCGCTGGCCCTGCATCCCAGCAGTTCCGCCCTCACTAACTGTGCAGGTAGCAGAGAGATGACATCATCTCTCACCACCCGGCGCCGGCCCTGCATCCCAGCAGTTCCGCCCTCACTAACTGTGCAGGTAGCAGAGAGATGACATCATCTCTCACTGCCCGGCGCCGGCCCTGCATCCCAGCAGTTCCGCCCTCACTAACTGTGCAGGTAGCAGAGAGATGACATCATCTCTCACCGCCCGGCGCCGGCCCTGCATCGCAGCAGTTCCGCCCTCACTAACTGTGCAGGTAGCAGAGAGATGACATCATCTCTCACCGCCCGGCGCCGGCCCTGCATCCCAGCAGTTCCGCCCTCACTAACTGTGCAGGTAGCAGAGAGATGACATCATCTCTCACTGCCCGGCGCCGGCCCTGCATCCCAGCAGTTCCGCCCTCACTAACTGTGCAGGTAGCAGAGAGATGACATCATCTCTCACCGCCCGGCGCCGGCCCTGCATCGCAGCAGTTCCGCCCTCACTAACTGTGCAGGTAGCAGAGAGATGACATCATCTCTCACCGCCCGGCGCCGGCCCTGCATCGCAGCAGTTCCGCCCTCACTAACTGTGCATCTCTCTGCTGCCTGACTCTGGGACACAGGAAGTGACAATCCTCATTCCCCACCTAAGCAGTAAAGTGACAATCCACGTGTGGCAAGTGACGGTGGCAAGTGACACACTCGGGGCTCCCACTGATTCTACATTATGGTGAGTTGAACTATTTCATTTTCTTTAACACTGTAATAATAGAAATAATGCACTTCAATCATCCTGACACCATAACAACCATGGTGCCGTTATGATTGAAGTGCTAACACCAGGTGTTTTCCAAATAAATTGCCTGCAAAAAATCTTTTTTTCTGGCAGTACCCCTCCCGAGATTAGACTCTGGATCCACCCCTGCTTGGTCACATAGACCTCTGGTGAGGACATTTCCCGGCCTCCCTTCGCATGCACAGAGGCCGATTCCCTCCCAAATCTGCACAAAGCTGAAAAAGAAAAGGAAATGACAAAGAGCCTGTGAGCCTCCAGGAGTCGATGTCACATATTTGCAGCCTCAGTCACCAGGCGTACGAGGTCGGGATGTGACACTGATATATCATTGTAGGAGAGCAGCGACAGAATGGGAGCAGCAGAGGATGCGGGCCGATGTAGGGGCAGAGCGCGGGGAGTGGAGGGGCCCAATATACTGGAGGCCCCCAGAGGGCGATCCGGATCCTTGACAGCAGGGCAGTCATCCTCGGCTCCTCTGACGGTAATGACTTAGGCCACCAGAAGAGGCCAGCATTTCTCCCCAGGGGCAGTTCAGCCCAAGGCTCCTACATAACCCCTTCATGAGCTGTCAGTCGCTATGACCGTACATTACTGAGGAAAGGAAGGCTCGGGGGACCGGGCTGTAATTGCTGGCAGACCTGCTGCAGTAACATCTACTTTAGGGCCCTCCAGAGTAAGCCCTGACGGCTCCTATATGTCCTTTTTTTGTAGAGATTGATTTTCCTGCATCTTGTTCATCTGAGGTGCAGACTTCCATAAATAATGTTTTATCTCACCACCAAAAACTGTTCAAGAGAAGATATAACGGTTTTCCATATATAGGTCATTCATTTATCACAATTGGGCTGTAAGAATGGTATAGGGCAGTGTTTCTCAATCTGCAGTCAGGGTTCCCATGGGGTGCAGTCTGGGTTCCCCTAAGGGGGGCTGTCTGGGTTCTCATGGGGTGCAGTCTGGGTTCCCATGGGGTGCAGTCTGGGTTCTCATGGGGTGCAGTCTGGGTTCCCATGGGGTGCAGTCTGGGTTCCCATGGGGTGCAGTCTGGGTTCCCATGGGGTGCCACAAGCACAAGACCCAGTTTGCCCTGCATCAGCACATTAGGTTTCCATGGTGGAGGTGGGCCACCTACCAGCACCATAGCAACTAAAGGGGGGTGGGTGATTTGGGGGCTCTGTGATGAGGGGGGACTGTGTGATTTGAGCTCTGTTATGGGGGAACTCTGATGTGATGAGGGGACCTCTGATGTAAAGGGGGAACCCCTGACATGATGGGGTCCTTTGATGTAAAGTTGGGGCTCTGAGCCGTCCATCTGTCTATTTGTTGACACATGTCTACCAATGATGAAGGAGAGGGCCCATAACACTGTGGGGCCCATAACACTGCAGGGCCCATAACACCGTGAGGCCCATAACACTGCAGAGCCCATAAAACTGCGGAGCCCATAACACTGCGGGGAACATAACACTGCAGAGTTCATAAAACCGCGTGGCCCATAACATTGCGGGGAACATAACACTGCAGAGTTCATAACACTGCAGAGTTCATAACACTGCGGAGCCCATAACACTGCAGAGCCCATAACACTGCGGAGCCCATAACACCGTGGGGCCCATTAACACTGCGGAGCCCATAACACTGCGGACACATAACACTGCAGAGCTCATAACACTGCGGGGCCCATAACACTGTGGGGCCCATAACACTGTGGGGCCCATAACACTGTGGGGCCCATAACACTGTGGGGCCCATAACACTGTGGAGCCCATAACACCGTGGGGCCCATAACACTGCGGAGCCCATAACACTGCGGACACATAACACTGCAGAGCTCATAACACTGCGGGGCCCATAACACTGCGTGCCCATAACACTGTGGAGCCCATAACACTGTGGAGCCCATAACACTGTGGGGCCCATAACACTGCGGAGCCCATAACACTGCAGAGCTCATAACACTGCGGGGCCCATAACACTGTGGGGCCCATAACACTGTGGGGCCCATAACACTGTGGGGCCCATAACACTGCGGAGCCCATAACACCGTGGGGCCCATAACACTGCGGAGCCCATAACACTGCAGAGCCCATAACACTGCGGACACATAACACTGCAGAGCTCATAACACTGCGAGGCCCATAACACCGTGGGGCCCATAACACTGCGTGCCCATAACACTGCAGAGCCCATAACACTGTGGGGCCCATAACACTGCAGAGCCCATAACACTGTGGAGCCCATAACACTGCAGAGCTCATAACACTGCGGGGCCCATAACACCGTGGGGCCCATAACACTGCGTGCCCATAACACTGCAGAGCCCATAACACTGTGGGGCCCATAACACTGCAGAGCCCATAACACTGTGGAGCCCATAACACTGCAGAGCTCATAACACTGCGGGGCCCATAACACTGCGTGCCCATAACACTGCGGAGCCCATAACACTGCGGAGCCCATAACACTGTGGGGCCCATAACACTGCGGAGCCCATAACACTGTGGGGCCCATAACACTGCGGAGCCCATAACACTGTGGGGCCCATAACACTGTGGGGCCCATGTTTTCTAGCGATCACCAACAATGGACATTTGGAAACAAATGAAAACAATGATTGAGATCCACAAACTGTTGGATCAGAAGCGTCTCTTCATGAAGAGGACCTGTCATGGACTGAAGACATGAACAGAATGTAAATGTTCAGTCCCAACCCTTGTAAATGAGAAGTGGGAGCGTCGTCCCCCTCCCCCTCCTCCTCCTCCTCCGGGGACAATCGGGAGGAATTGGTATAAATTTGCGTCTATCTATGGAGATATTCTGACGTTTTCTCTCTCCGCTCGGATTGTTCACATTTCAGATTCTCGGTGACTCGGCTTTGGATCCAATTGTTCCCGAGACTTCAAATGATTCCTTTCTGTTGTCAGTTGGAGGATCTGGAGGACCTAAGTGGTGGTAATAACCTGCCATTTACATCTCATTACTCCGGCTGTCTTGTCTGGTGAAAGATATCCGAGGCTCCTGACATTCTCTCTCTCTTTTTTTTTTTTTTGCTCGAGGCAGATAGAAATTGTGAGCGGATTGTACGATTTGTGAGGAGACGGAATCTTTGGTGTTCAGCAAATTGGCAGCTTTATGAAATGGGTGTCATTCGGGGGACAATGACAATCGTCGTCATGACAGATACATTTCAATGTTCTGCAATCAGCAGGAAGAGCGACACGAAAATAGTGACAATCTGAGATGCCGAATTCTTAGGGGATGGAATGCGGCTCCAGATATTTCGGGGGGGGGGGGGGGGATTCAATTACCCAAATCTACATTTCCCTTGTTACTCCTTCCTAAAGTGGAATTCAAGTGTTTCTTTCCCCAACATTTCCTCTTCCTGATATGTGTCTGCTGTGCCATGTGCTAAAAAATATCTGTTTCTCTTTGTATTGTTTCCTTTGTGTGAAATATGAGGTGATCCTGCCACACTAAGCATGGTCAGTTTTCTGGCTGTGCCGAGAGAACAGCCTGCCTGTCCTCCAATTGTCAGACTTGTGCTGTCACCCCCCCCCCCCCCCCCCACAGCCTGCCTGTCCTTCAATGATCAGACTTGTGCTGACACCCCTCCCCTCACAGCTTGCCTGTCCTCCAATGATCAGACTTGTGCTGACACCCCCCCCCCCCCCCCACAGCTTGCCTGTCCTCCAATGATCAGACTTGTGCTGTCACGCCCCCTGCACAGCCTGCCTGTCCTTCATATTTAGGAAAAGACGCAAATCGTATTCTCAGCGCTCTCTTATATAGGTCACACCCCCTATACACGCCTGGAAATGCGGCCTGGAAACACGCCCGGAAACACGGCCCGGAAACAGGGCCCGGATGGGACTACTACTACTAGATACACCATGACCCGGATAAAGGATGGGACTAACTACTACTAGATACACCATGACCCGGATAAAGGATGGGACTTCTACTACTAGATACACCATGACCCGGATAAAGGATGGGACTAACTACTACTAGATACACCCTGACCCGGATAAAGGATGGGACTAACTACTACTAGATACACCATGACCCGGATAAAGGATGGGACTTCTACTACTAGATACACCATGACCCGGATAAAGGATGGGACTAACTACTACTAGATACACCATGACCCAGATAAAGGATGGGACTAACTACTACTAGATGCACCATGACCCTGATAAAGGATGGGACTAACTACTACTAGATACACCATGACCCAGATAAAGGATGGGACTAACTACTACTAGATGCACCATGACTCGGATAAAGGATGGGACTAACTACTACTAGATACACCATGACCCAGATAAAGGATGGGACTAACTACTACTAAATACACCATGACCCGGATAAAGGATGGGACTAACTACTACTAGATGCACCATGACCCTGATAAAGGATGGGACTACTACTACTAGGTACACCATGACCCGGATAAAGGATGGGACTAACTACTACTAGATACACCATGACCCGGATAAAGGATGGGACTACTACTACTAGCTACACCATGACCCGGATAAAGGATGGGACTTCTACTACTAGATACACCATGACCCGGATAAAGGATGGGACTACTACTAATAGATACACCATGAACCGGATAAAGGATGGGACTAACTACTACTAGATGCACCATGACCCTGATAAAGGATGGGACTAACTACTACTAGATACACCATGACCCAGATAAAGGATGGGACTAACTACTACTAAATACACCATGACCCGGATAAAGGATGGGACTACTACTACTAGATACACCATGACCCAGATGAGGGATTGGACTAACTACTACTAGATACACCATAACCCGGATGAAGGATGGGGTTACTACTACTAGATACACCATGACCCGGATGAAGGATGGGGCTACTACTACTAGATACACCATGACCCGGATAAAGGATGGGACTACTACTACTAGGTACACCATGACCCGGATAAAGGATGGGACTACTACTACTAGATACACCATGACCCGGATAAAGGATGGGACTACTACTACTAGATACACCATGACCCGGATAAAGGATGGGACTACTACTACTAGGTACACCATGACCCGGATAAAGGATGGGACTACTACTACTAGATACACCATGACCCGGATAAAGGATGGGACTACTACTACTAGATACACCATGACTCGGATAAAGGATGGGACTTCTACTACTACTAGATACACCATGACCCGGATAAAGGATGGGACTTCTACTACTAATAGATACACCATGACCCGGATAAAGGATGGGACTTCTACTACTAATAGATACACCATGACCCGGATAAAGGATGGGACTACTACTACTAGATACACCATGACTCGGATAAAGGATGGGACTTCTACTACTAGATACACCATGACCCGGATAAAGGATGGGACTTCTACTACTAATAGATACACCATGACCTGGATAAAGGATGGGACTTCTACTACTAATAGATACACCATGACCCGGATAACGTATGGGACTTACTACTACTAGATGCACCATGACCTGGATAAAGGATGGGACTAACTACTACTAGATACACCATGACCCAGATAAAGGATGGGACTAACTACTACTAAATACACCATGACCCAGATAAAGGATGGGACTAACTACTACTAGATGCACCATGACCCTGATAAAAGGATGGGACTACTACTACTAGGTACACCATGACCCGGATAAAGGATGGGACTACTACTACTAGATACACCATGACCCAGATGAGGGATTGGACTAACTACTACTAGATACACCATAACCCGGATGAAGGATGGGGCTACTACTACTAGATACACCATGACCCGGATGAAGGATGGGGCTACTACTACTAGATACACCATGACCCGGATAAAGGATGGGACTACTACTACTAGATACACCATGACCCGGATAAAGGATGGGACTACTACTACTAGATACACCATGACCCGGATTAAGGATGGGACTACTACTACTAGATACACCATGACCCGGATAAAGGATGGGGTTACTACTACTAGATACACGATAACCCGGATAAAGGATGGGACTAACTACTACTAAATACACCATGACCCAGATAAAGGATGGGACTAACTACTACTAGATGCACCATGACCCTGATAAAAGGATGGGACTACTACTACTAGGTACACCATGACCCGGATAAAGGATGGGACTACTACTACTAGATACACCATGACCCAGATGAGGGATTGGACTAACTACTACTAGATACACCATGACCCGGATAAAGGATGGGACTACTACTACTAGATACACCATGACCCGGATAAAGGATGGGACTACTACTACTAGATACACCATGACCCGGATGAAGGATGGGGTTACTACTACTAGATACACCATGACCTGGATGAAGGATGGGGCTACTACTACTAGATACACCATGACCCGGATAAAGGATGGGGTTACTACTACTAGATACACGATAACCCGGATAAAGGATGGGACTACCATTAGATACATTAGATGCACCATGATAAAGAAGACCCTTCACTGACTTGTTACTTCTTCACTTTGAAAGTGATTTGGAATGAATGATTGACTCGGCAGCGGATCGGCGGGAAGGAGTTCAGCGGGGAGCAGAGAACGCGCCAGCTTCTGATTAGACGCCACACAAGAGGAGAGCGCATTTCACAGGGAAAGCGGATCAAGGACAGCGTATAGCTGGAGGAAACGTGACGCGGAGGCATGGCGGAGGAGACACATTACGTGCGCCGGCCTCAGGAAAAGAGAAACGTATAAGTGACAAATTTCCGACTTCAATCACAAACTTTCTCTATAGAAGGTTCCCGTTTCATGTGCCGCTCCGCCGACGCATCATTATTAGGCGCATTACACGCCATTAACTCTTTCATGGGTCGGAGATTCAAGTCTGAAGCTGAACTCCAGCTAAACACACAGCCGAAATACACACTGAACATGGAGTGGGGGCTTTAAAGGGCAACTCCACCTTTACAACTCGGGGATAACCAGAACCGGTGAACCTGATTGGCTGAGACGGCCGTCAGTCTTATCCAAGGAACGCACCCCCTCGTACGTCCTTTGGATAAGCATGCGGGAGCCGAGGGCTGTACTCGGAAAGCCTATCAGAGCCGCTGACTCTGATGGGCACTTCTACACAGCCAACCAGCTGCCGCTATTCAGGTGGTCGGCGCTCACCGTCCGGCCATCTGAACAGTTGCGGCAGCCGGCAACGATAACATAGATTCATGCAATGCATGAATCTATGTTATTTAGTGGCGGTGCGAGAGCCAGAGGGGGCGGCGCTCCAGCGCCCTCTATAGACGCACCACCACTGACTAAAAAAATAAAAATGTAGTGGAAGTTCGATTTTTTTTCAATAGTTCCAGACTTTGCGCATGCTACACACGCCCCAAAAAAAGGTCACCATTGTACACAGGACGTGTGTAGCACGCCCAGTACTTCTGCCTCCCCCCCCCCCCTAGTACACAGCATTCGGCTCTCAAGCCCTGTACACACGGCCGGGAAACCCGTCAGGAAAAAAAAACTTCAGTTTTCCTGACGGGATTCCTGGCAAGCTTGCCTTGCAAAGCCGAGCATACAGACGGCCACTCAAAAGAACGCACTTCTTATTAACGGCAAGAACGCGGTGACGTCATCGACTACGACGAGCCGGTGTCTCGTCACATTCGATGCCGTCGCCGCCATATTGCTACACCCCACACTAACCTTGTATGCTACTGCGCATGCGTCGAAGTGTTATCGAGCATGTGCGGTTTTTCACCGCATACAGGCGACCGGTTTTCTCATCAGGAGACGCTCTGCTGGGAAACCCGACGAGAAAATCGAGAGCAGGGTTGGATTCCCGGCGGTTTTCCTGACGGGAAAACTTCTAGGGAGCATACATACACGGCCGGGATTCCCAGCCAAACGCCCTCCTGGCAACCGGTCGTGCGTACGAGGCTTGATTAATCAAAGTTGGTGTCCTGTCGAGAAATGCCCCCCCCCCCGACAAATAATTCCCGCTCGGTATTGCGCATGCCGCCGAAAGCCAAATTGACGATCAGCCGTAGACGGCGACTGCGCACAATAGCCGACATTGTGCCAGACGCTCCCGATTCTGGTGCAAGTCTGCAAGGGGCGGATTTCTTGATGAGGGGCGGGTGCCTACAGAAGGGGGCGGATTTAGTAATGATGGGCAGTGCGGTTGCTTGTGTTAGATCAGGGGTCCTCAAACTATGGCCCTCCAGTTGTTCAGGAACTACATTTCCCATCATGCCCTAGTCATGTCTGTGAATGTCAGAGTTTCACAATGCCTCATGGGATTTGTAGTTCCGCAACATCTGGAGGGCCGTAGTTTGAGGATGCCTGTGTTAGATAGCTAAATAGCACTGGCCATCATTCCAAAACACGCCCCCTTCTGTTGGCATATGCCCCTCGCACGCGCCCATCATCAAGAAATCCGCCCCCTTGCAGACTTGCATGAGCATCGGGAGCGCGTGGCACAATGTCGGCTATTGTTCGCAGGCGCCGTCTACAGCTGATTGTAAATTCAGATGTTCGGCGGCTTTCGGGCGTCTCCGTACTGCGCAAGCGCTGCGCAATGCGCAGAATCGGGTGGGCATTATTGGACAGGGGGCATTTTTCGTCAGGACACCGGCATTGCTGCGTATGCAGCTTTCAGCTATCAAAAAACAAAAGTTTGACAATGTTTATAAATAACACGAAAGATACAATTGTAACATATTGTTACTTTTGTATTATTCTGTTCATTCATCTGCAGATCAAAGGAATGGTCTTCGTTCTGCAAATAATGTCCTATAAAGCAACCTGACACGTTTTTTTTTATTCCTCTGTTTAACCCCTTATTAACCCTCCGTTTACTCTAATCATCCCTAATTATCATCTTATTCTCTTTCTCCATTCAATTAATATTTTGCTGCTGATTTTTATTTTTAATTAAATTTTATTTATATTATTTTATTTCAATTTTTTTTGGGCTTGTTTTGTTTGTTAATATTTTTACACATTTCCCATTTAAAAAGCGCAAAAAAAAAAAACATGCGCCGAATTGTTTCCGAACATGCGTCGGAATTTTGCGCATTGGAATTGCTACAGACGATCTATATTCCTGTTTGGGATGGTAGCTGAAAGGGGGTTCTACAAAGTATTGACTCCGGGGGGGGCGCCATACAAATGCCCCTTCCCCCACACTTCTCACAGATTTTTAAAATCCCAATAAAATACATTTACGTTATTGGTTGCAACATCACAAGATGTGGAAAATTTCAAGGGGTATGAATACTTTTTCAAGGCCCTGTAAATCCCAATCTGGCTGCAGAAGCGGAAATGCGCTTTAATCGCGCGATTCTTTTTTTCAGCGCTCGTATTTCTCTATCACGTGGCGCAGATCATTTTAGTTAAATAGGACATCCATCTTTACAGTTAGCCCCGGGGCCCCCACTTGCCTTTTATCGGGGGCCCGGTGCCCGGAACGTTCGCCCTGTACAATGATCCGGTAGGATTAGCTCACAGACGAGCGCGGCGCCCGGAGGGGAGGATTGGATGTAAATAATATTCTGTTACTGCGAGGAGAAATCTTCCCGGCCGGCAGCACGACAAACGTTTCCTTTCCATGAAATGGAGGAATAATGAAGGTTGTCAGCGACGGTGTTCTGCCTCTGACAGCATAAAGGGGGGGCAGTATGGGGGCAGGGAAGAGCTCAGTGCTGGGGGGATGGGATCCGTAAGAGGCACAGGTGGTGGTGGGAGAGGATGGTACCACCCCTACCAACCCCCTCAAATATCACTGCTGCCACCCCCCCCCCCCAAGTACCACCACTGCCACCTCCCCAAATACCACTGCTGCCAACCCCCCCAAGTACTACTGCTGCCAACCCCCCACAAATATCACCACTTGCCACCCCCCTCAAGTATCACTGCTGCCACCCCCCCCAAGTACCACCACTGTCACCCCCCCAAATACCACTGCTGCCAACCACCCCAAGTATCATCGCTTGCCACCCCCTCAAGTACCTCTGCTGCTACCCCTCCCCCTCAAGTATCACTGCTGCCACCCCCCTCAAGTACCACTGCTGCCACCCCCCTCAAGTACCACTGCTGCCACCCCCCCCCAAGTACCACCGCAGTCACCCCCCAAATACCACTGCTGCCAACCCCCCCAAGTACCACCGCTTGCCACCCCCCCTCAAGTACCTCCGCTGCCACCCCCCCTCAAGTATCACTGCTGCCAACCCCCCAAGTACCACCACTGCCACACCCCCCCCCCAAGTACCACCGCTGCCACACCCCCCCAAGTACCACCGATGACACCCCCCCAATACCACTGCTGCCACCCCCAAATACCATCACTGCCACCCCCACAAATACCACCACTGTCACCCCCCAAGTACCATCGCTGCCACCCCCCCCCAAGTACCACCACTGCCACACCCCCCCAAGTACCACCACTGCCACACCCCCCCAAGTACCACCGCTGCCACACCCCCCCAAGTACCACCGCTGCCACCCCCCCCCCCCCCAAGTACCACCACTGCCACACCCCCCCCAAGTACCACTGCTGTCACCCCCCCCCAAATACCATCACAGCCACCCCCACAAATACCACCACTGTCACCCCCCAAGTACCATAGCTGCCTCCCCCAAGTACCACTGATGCCACCCCCCAAGTACCTCCGTTGCCACCCCTTCCCACAAGTATCACTGCTGCCAACCCCCTCAACAACACCACTGCCAACCCTTCAACATCACCATTGCCATCCCCCTCAAGTACCACCGCTGTCACCCCCCTCAACATCACCGCTGCCACCACCCTCAAAAAAAAGTTTTCTTGAATCGGGCCCTGTAGTTTCTAGTTACGCCTCTGCTTCAATGTGTCCAATTCTCTGCCCTGCATGGGCTCCTTCATACAGGAGGGATAGGGTGGGGGAGGTAAATGCAGATGGTTGGCCCGGCGTTTTACCATCCCAGACTGGCCAACCAGCATGAGGCATTTGGCAAGCAGTAGTGCGAGTGAGGGGGCCAGGTTTGTTTGCCCCCCCCCCACCATGATGTTAAAGCACATTATGCCAATATATACAGGCTGCCAATGCACCACAAAGCAACGAAAATCGGACTGGTATTATTTTTGCATTGAATGGGTGATTAGTATATTATTCATAATGAACAACACCACAATGTGATACACACAGCTGTGAGTGAGTGAACCCGAAATATAACTAACCAGAACCAGAACCACGGGAACTTGTAGTGATCCGCTGTGGGAGATCCTGCGATTTACTGACTTCCCAAAACACCTAAGAACAGGAATTACCTGATTATTGATCACTTGTATTGATCCAGCAAATAGCAGATTGTCTCCCTCATTATTCAGTGGTGGGAATTGATTTCCCTCTCATGGATACACAACAGATAATTAATGGTAATAATTACGTGAATATTACCGGTGATTGCAGCAGGAGTGTCTTTATTATATATTATGGGATGGAATAGAAAAATTGATTCCAGATGAAAGTGATAATCTTACAGATATAATAAATTAATTCCATTAAATGATTAGATTTCAGAAACTGTTTTCTCTACATTGGATGTCTGATCCATGCAATACATTGGAGGTCTCATCCCTGCTATACATTGGAGGTCTCATCCCTGCTATACATTGGAGGTCTCATCCCTGCTATACATTGGAGGTCTCATCCCTGCTATACATTGGAGGTCTCATCCCTGCTATACATCGGAGGTCTCATCCCTGCTATACATCGGAGGTCTCATCCCTGCTATACATCGGAGGTCTCATCCCTGCTATACATCGGAGGTCTCATCCCTGCTATACATCGGAGGTCTCATCCCTGCTATACATCGGAGGTCTCATCCCTGCTCTACATCGGAGGTCTCATCCCTGCTATACATCGGAGGTCTCATCCCTGCTCTACATCGGAGGTCTCATCCCTGCTCTACATCGGAGGTCTCATCCCTGCTCTACATCGGAGGTCTCATCCCTTCAACACATTGGAGGTCTCATCCCTGCAATACATTGGAGGTCTCATCCCTGCAATACTTTAGAGGTCTCATCCCTGCAATACATCGAAGGTCTCATCCCTACTATACATTGGAGGTCTCATCCATGCAATACATTGGAGGTCTCATCCCTGCTATACATTGGAGGTCTCATCCCTGCTATACATCGGAGGTCTCATCCCTGCTATACATCGGAGGTCTCATCCCTGCTATACATCGGAGGTCTCATCCCTGCTATACATCGGAGGTCTCATCCCTGCTATACATCGGAGGTCTCATCCCTGCTATACATCGGAGGTCTCATCCCTGCTATACATCGGAGGTCTCATCCCTGCTATACATCGGAGGTCTCATCCCTGCTATACATCGGAGGTCTCATCCCTGCTATACATCGGAGGTCTCATCCCTGCTATACATCGGAGGTCTCATCCCTGCTATACATCGGAGGTCTCATCCCTGCAATACATTGGAGGTCTCATCCTTGCTATACATTGGAGGTCTCATCCCTGCAATACATTGGAGGTCTCATTCCTACTATACATCGGAGGTCTCATCCCTGCTATACATAGTGTTGCTCACGAATATTCGCATTGCGAATATTGGCTACGAATATTGCATATTCGAGTATTCGCGAATAACTCGAATATTGCGGCGAATATTCGCTATGGCGAATATTCGTATTTTTTCTAATTTATTTTTAAAACAGATCACATCCTAGTGATCTCCATCGACGTCTAAAAGCATTGCTGGTATGATTACAGAGAGACCCTGGGCCGAGTAGCTGATGCGATTCTTTTATGTTGCCGAAAATTCGCATTGCGAATTTTCGGCAACATAAAAGAATCGCATCAGCTACTCGGCCCTTCTTTTGCATCAGAGCCAATCAGAATAACTCGAATATTCGGCAAAAGGAATATTGCGCGATTATCTTCTCCGCCCTTCTTTTCCCCCTTATTCTCCTTTCTTTTAAGTAGAGTTAGTGTAGAGTGCATATTAGTTTAGTAATACAGGAAATGATCTCCGTTTATGAGAAAAAAAAATTTGGATAAAATATCACGAATATTCGATATTAGCGAATATTCGCGAATATTCTTATATATATTCGCGCAATATCGCGAAATGGCGTATTCCGCTTAACACTAGCTATACATTGGAGGTCTCATCCCTGCAATACATTGGAGGTCTCATCCCTGCTATACATTGGAGGTCTCATCCCTGCAATACATCGGAGGTCTCATCCCTGCTATACATCGGAGGTCTCATCCCTGCAATACATTGGAGGTCTCATCCCTGCTATACATCGGAGGTCTCATCCCTGCTATACATTGGAGGTCTCATCCCTGCTATACATCGGAGGTCTCATCCCTGCTATACATCGGAGGTCTCATCCCTGCTATACATCGGAGGTCTCATCCCTGCTATACATCGGAGGTCTCATCCCTGCTATACATCGGAGGTCTCATCCCTGCTATACATCGGAGGTCTCATCCCTGCTATACATCGGAGGTCTCATCCCTGCTATACATCGGAGGTCTCATCCCTGCTATACATCGGAGGTCTCATCCCTGCAATACATTGGAGGTCTCATCCCTGCTATACATCGGAGGTCTCATCCCTGCTATACATGAGAGGTCTCATCCCTGCTATACATCGGAGGTCTCATCCCTGCTCTACATCGGAGCTCTCATCCCTGCTATACATCGGAGGTCTCATCCTTGCTATACATTGGATCTCGCATTCCTACAATACATTGGAGGTCTCATCCCTTGCTATATATTGGAGGTCTCATCCCTGCTATATATCGGAGGTCTCATCCCTGCAATACATTGGAGGTCTCATCCCTGCTATACATCGGAGGTCTCATCCCTGCTATACATGAGAGGTCTCATCCCTGCTATACATCGGAGGTCTCATCCCTGCTATACATTGGAGGTCTCATCCCTGCTATACATCGGAGGTCTCATCCCTGCTATACATGAGAGGTCTCATCCCTGCTATACATCGGAGGTCTCATCCCTGCAACACATTGGAGGTCTCATCCTTGCTATACATTGGATCTCGCATTCCTACAATACATTGGAGGTCTCATCCCTTGCTATATATTGGAGGTCTCATCCCTGCAATACATTGGAGGTCTCAGCGCAAAAACGTTCGGGAATCGGCGTATCTTTCTCATTTGCATAAGCAAATGAGAAATCTACGTAAACGCCACCTAGCGGCCGGCGTAACATTACATTTAAGATCCGACGGTGTAAGTGAGTTACGCCAGTCGGATCTTAGCGTAAATCTGGCGTATCATATTTTCTGGATAGAAAACAATGACACGCCGGCGGGAAATTTGAATTACGCCCGTGTATCTGTAGATACATCGGCGTAATTCTTTTGAGAATCTGGCCCCATATCAAATATTAAACATATGTAATCACTTGTGCCAAATTATTTCTCAACCAATTAAAGTCTCTTTATATTTGTTCCATTCCCTGATATATATATATATATATATATATACAGTATATATGTGTCTCCATTGTGCAACCTTCCACCTTTACACTTGTGCAAAACCACCAGTTACATAGTTACATAGTTATATAGTTACATAGTTATATAGTTACATTGTTACATAGTTATATAGTTACATTGTTACATAGTTATATAGTTACATTGTTACATAGTTATATAGTTACATTGTTACAAACTGTAAGCAGATTCCTGTGATCTTCCTCTTTGTGGGGTTTATTTTACGCTCCTCACATTTGGGTTCCGGCGTATGGCTGTAAATCTCACAAATGTGTTCTGAGGGCGCCGAGTCAGCAGGAAAAGATCGCTAAACTCTGCAGAATAGGAAATGATTGCAGACAGAAAATCCTCAATCGTTAATTAGATCTCGTGTGTCAGGGTTGTGGGAGGAGAGACACTCCGGCTCCTGTCCAATCACAAGCTCCGTATAATAGAACCGTCTGCCGCTAATCAGATCATAGATGGCGCTTTACGAAGCTGAAGCCAATCCGGGGACTATTGAGTTCCCATTTGTAATGCATTTGTGACTGGATCTGATCAGCGCCATGTTTGAATCCTCCTTTTTCAGATTTTATTCTCAATGTCCATCGGAAAAACATCTCCGGGGGCGACTGAAACGTAACTCCCTATTTTAACCCCTTCCCGCCGAGCGTAGGCATGCATGTATGCATCCTCGGCTTTCGGGGGTTATACCGGGATGATGCCCGCAGCCAGAGGCGTATCTAGTGAAAATAGCGCCGATGGCAAGCACTGAAACTGCGCCCCTGTCGAAACATTTGAAACCCGTCTTTCAGATAACCTTGGGTAGTGACATGTCCTCTTTATGGAGAAATCTGGGGTTTATTAGACCCCTGATCCCTCCTCTGCCCTCCAAGGCCAGGTAAACGCAGAACCAATACTGGAAGTGATGAAACTTAAGGCCTCAGTTTTCACAGTGGAGAGAGAGAAACTGATGTTCCTCCATCTTCTTTGTGTGCTGCCAATCAGACCAGATGGAATTGGAGAGCCTGAGAGAACAGGGAGGGCTGTGGCTGAACGCAGCAGGGGATAGCGCTGCCATTGTCCAATAGCAAAGGTGCTGAAAAGGAGATCCTGCCTATGCTCGGGAGGAGGGAAGAAGAGACACTCAGACCCGATAAGTGCTTTGCTGCCCAGCCACTCAACAGCGACCCCTTCATATGGCGCCCATGGCTCCCAAACAAAATTGGCGTCCTTTTTTCCCCACAAATAGAGCTGTTTTTGGTGGTATTTGATCGCCTCTGCGGGGGTTTTTTTTGCGCTATAAACCAAAAATAGAGCGACAATTTTGAAAAAAAAAACTTTTTTTTATGTAATTGTATTACGCCGTCGTACCGGGACTGCAATTTTAAAAATGGCGCTCGGGGCGTTCCCGCTGATTAACGCCGAGAATATGTTAGTCAGCGAGAATCGGCAATTCACGATCGTATTCGGGCGCGACGCAGTGACTTTCCGACGTTTCCGTAAGCGATACGCGGCGTAAAGATAAAGCAGCCCCCTAGTGGAGTATCCTATGTTAAGTATGGCCGTCGTCATCGCGTCAAATTTAAAAAAAATGGTGTCGCGTCGTTTGCGTAAAACGTCCGTGAATGGGGATTGACGTCATTGACGTTCACTGACAGAATTTGGAGCATGCGCACTGACAGTCGACGCATGCGCAGTACGTTCGCCGCGGGATCGCGCCTAGTTTAAATAATACACGCCCCCTACCCGCCCAATTTGAATTCCGCCGGCTCATTTTCGTTACGCCGCCGCAACTTTAGGAGCAAGTGCTTTGTGAATAACAGTACTTGCTCCTAAAGTTTCGGCGGAGTAACGTAAATGAGAAACGTTACTCCACCATAAAGATCCGCCCATCTACCTGAATCTGGCCCTTAGTGTTTGGCGGTTCCATGTGATTTTCTGGCAACAAAAAAATGCTGATATTTACGTGTAGGAGGGAGGTGTCAGAATCGGCCCCCCGGGGCCCTGAAGTGGTTAAGTAACTAAATCCTTTCAAATTCATTTTGAGGGCCCTTGTTTTTTTGTGTGCAATCCCATGAAGGATAATTGCAGCCGCCGTAATTATCCGCACGTAATTGATGCAATTAATTAAACCAAACATCCGTAAAACAAGGGATGAAAGCAAAATTAGGGTTCAGAGTACAATTCATTGCGATGTTTCCCATTCTAATTTATCATCTGCAGTTCAGTTGCTCGAGCAAAAAAAAAAAGCCCCATTGGTGACGATCTTCGAGTCTCCATGAAGCTCGGGATTGGTTGAAGTATTCCGGCTTCATTAACGGGCGCGACATTCTTCTCAGATATAAAGGAATTCTTCAAATCCACTAATAAGCCAATTATCACTTTTACCTGTTTTGTATTTAATAAAGGAAACATCCGACCCCCTCCAAAATGTTTCGTCTGTGCCCTCCCCCCACCATCATACACTATATTACCAAAAGTATTGGGACGCCGGCCTTTACACACACATGAACTTTAATGACATCCCAGTCTTAGTCCGGAGGGTTCAATATTGTGTTGGCTCCGCCCTTTGCAGCTATAACACCTTCACCTCTTCTGGGAAGGCCGTCCACAAGGTTTAGGGGTGTGTCTATGGGAAGGCAGTCCACAAGGTTTAGGGGTGTGTCTATGGGAAGGCAGTCCACAAGGTTTAGGGGTGTGTCTATGTAAAGGCCGTCCACAAGGTTTAGGGGTGTGTCTATAGGAAGGTCTGTCCACAAGGTTTAGGGGTGTGTCTATGGGAAGGTCGTCCACAAGGTTTAGGGGTGTGTCTATGGGAAGGAAGTCCACAAGGTTTAGGGGTGTGTCTATTTGAAGGCAGTCCACAAGGTTTAGGGGTGTGTCTATGGGAAGGTCGTCCACAAGGTTTAGGGGTGTGTCTATTTGAAGGCAGTCCACAAGGTTTAGGGGTGTGTCTATGGGAAGGTCGTCCACAAGGTTTAGGGGTGTGTCTATGGGAAGGCCGTCTACAAGGTTTAGGGGTGTGTCTATGGGAAGGCCGTCCACAAGGTTTAGGGGTGTGTCTATGGGAAGGCCGTCCACAAGGTTTAGAAGGGTGTCTATGGGAATATTTGACCATAGACCATTTTCCAGAATGGTCAAACTATTCCTCCCACTGACACCAATGATGGGACACTATTCCTCCCACTGACACCAATGATGGGACACTATTCCTCCCACTGACACCAATGATGGGGCACTATTCCTCCCTATTCCTCCCACTGACACCAATGATGGGACACTATTCCTCCCACCGACACCAATGATGGGACACTATTCCTCCCACTGACACCAATGATGGGACACTATTCCTCCCACCGACACCAATGATGGGACACTATTCCTCCCACTGACACCAATGATGGGACACTATTCCTCCCACCGACACCAATGATGGGACACTATTCCTCCCACTGACACCAATGATGGGACACTATTCCTCCCACTGACACCAATGATGGGACACTATTCCTCCCACCGACACCAATGATGGGACACTATTCCTCCCACTGACACCAATGATGGGACACTATTCCTCCCACCGACACCAATGATGGGACACTATTCCACCCACTGACACCAATGATGGGACACTATTCCTCCCACTGACACCAATGATGGGACACTATTCCTCCCACTGACACCAATGATGGGACACTATTCCTCCCACTGACACTATCAATAAAGAACCAGGCAAAGCCTCCCAGCGGTTGCTGCGCATGCGCGTGTGAAGAAGGCCCCATTCTGGATGTCGGCCTATCAGATAAACATGTTCCAATTACGAACGCACCGAGATAAAGCGCGAGACTCTTCAAAGACGCTTTTCAAAAGAAACATTTCCTGTTTGATTTGCAGCATCAGCACCTAATTGGGAGAAAAGTCTCTTCGCCATGAAAGACGATGAAAGATCCTCGTTCATTATTCATCCTCATCATCTCCGGAGATCGGCGAGGGGGCCGAGGAACGCCGACCCTCCTTGTGCTGCTAATTACTGAGGGCCCATGGATTGAACCTCTTCAGAGAGAGAAGAGGGAGATCGGCTCACATACCGATCCATCACAACTTCACACCGAGATCAATACAAGGGATCCGATCCTGCCCCCCTCCCCCCCCCCAACCCACCGAGATCAATACAAGGGATCCGATTCTGCACCCCTCCCCCCCCCAACCCACCGAGATCAATACAAGGGATCCGATCCTGCACCCCTCCCCCACACCCACCCCCCCCCCAACCCACCGAGATCAATACAAGGGATCCGATTCTGCACCCCTCCCCCACACCCACCCCCCCCCCAACCCACCGAGATCAATACAAGGGATCCGATCCTGCACGCCTCCCCCACCCTTACCCCCCCCCCCAACCCACCGAGATCAATACAAGGGATCCGATCCTGCACCCCCCCCCCCCCCCCCCCAACCCACCGAGATCAATACAAGGGATCCGATCCTGCACCCCACCCCCCCCCCCAACCCACCGAGATCAATACAAGGGATCCGATCCTGCACCCCTCCCCCACACCCACCCCCCCCCCCAACCCACCAAGATCAATACAAGGGATCCGATTCTGCACCCCTCCCCCACACCCACCCCCCCCCCCCCAACCCACCGAGATCAATACAAGGGATCCGATCCTGCACGCCTCCCCCACCCCCACCCCCCCCCCAACCCACCGAGATCAATACAAGGGATCCGATCCTGCACCCCACCCCCCCCCCCCCAACCCACCGAGATCAATACAAGGGATCCGATCCTGCACCCCTCCCCCCCACCCCCCCCCCAACCCACCGAGATCAATACAAGGGATCCGATCCTGCACCCCTCCCCCACACCCACCCCCCCCCCAACCCACCGAGATCAATACAAGGGATCCGATTCTGCACCCCTCCCCCACACCCACCCCCCCCCCCAACCCACCGAGATCAATACAAGGGATCCGATCCTGCACCCCACCCCCCAACCCACCGAGATCAATACAAGGGATCCGATCCTGCACCCCTCCCCCACACCCACCCCCCCCAACCCACCGAGATCAATACAAGGGATCCGATTCTGCACCCCTCCCCCACACCCCACCCCCCCCCCCCAACCCACCGAGATCAATACAAGGGATCCGATTCTGCACCCCTCCCCCACACCCACCCCCCCCCAACCCACCGAGATCAATACAAGGGATCCGATCCTGCACGCCTCCCCCACCCCCCACCCCCCCCCCCCCAACCCACCGAGATCAATACAAGGGATCCGATCCTGCAGAGCCCCTCATTCCCTTACATCAGAGCCCCCCTCCCCATTACATCAGAATGCCCCTTACATCAGATCCCCCTTCCCCATTACATCAGAGCCCCCCTCCCCATTACATCAGATCCCCCCTCCCCATTACACCAGAGCCCCCCTCCCCATTACATCAGATCCCCCCTTCCCTTACATCAGAGCCCCACCTTACATCAGAGCCCACATTCCTATTACAACAGAGCCCCCCTCCCCATTACATCAGAGCCCCCCTCCCCATTACATCGGAGCCCCCTCCCCATTACACCAGAGCCTCCCTCCCCATTACATCAGAGCCCCACCTTACATCAGAGCCCCCATTCCTATTACATCAGAGCCCCCTCCCCATTACATCAGAGCCCCCTCCCCATTACATCAGAGCCCCCCTTACATCAGAGCCCCCTACCCATTACATCAGAGACCCCCTCCCCTATACATCGGAGCCCCCCTTACATCAGAGCCCCCTCCCCATTACATGAGAGCCCCCCTCCCCATTACATCGGAGCCGCCCCTTACATCAGAGCCCCCTCCCCATTACATCAGAGCCCCCCTCCCCATTACATCGGAGCCGCCCCTTACATCAGAGCCTCTCATTCCCTTACATCAGAGTCCCCCTCCCCATTACATCAGAATCCCCCTTACATCAGATCCCCCTTCCCCATTACATCAGAGCCCCCCTGCCCATTACATCAGAATCCCCCTTACATCAGATCCCCCTTCCCCATTACATCAGAACCCCCCTCCCCATTACATCAGATCCCCCCTCCCCATGACATACGAACCCCCCTACCTATTACATCAGAACTACCCTCTCCATTACTTTAGCACACCCCCTGCATCATCCACCCTCAGATGGTAAACCTCATAACTTAAAGTCTGTCCAGGAAGTAAGGCAGAAGTAATGGATCTGTGTTTTTACAACGCTATGAAGAGAGTGAGGTAAAGGTGTGAAGAATTAATGGAAAGCTGTTTTATGTAGGTACATAGAGGAGCTGGAATCTGAACTTATCCTTTAAATAAATGCTTCTGTGCTTCTGTGCTCGGAGCCTCAGAGATTCTTCCCTTATTTCGCACAGTTGCATTCATTGCCGGATGGATCAGCATTTCCCTGAAAGATTCTATCCATTGGCTAAAATGACTTTTTAATTACCAGCGGTCTCCTCCGCTCCCATCCATCAGCCTGTCCTCCTATTATAAATGGGGGGTACATGAGATACATGGGAGTGATTAGGATGGGAAGGGCCCCTAATGGCTCCGGATTCAGGAGGGAATTCAGGTGGAATAATAGAAGATGAGAACATTCATCACATGAAGTCTAACCTGCGTAGGCCGAGCTCCCCCGGCATCTCTAATGTCCACTAACACACCATTACCACAACTGGGGCCCAGTAATCCCGAGTGCTGTACTGGGAAATAGACAACCGCCGCAGTTATTAGAGAACTTTATCAAGTGCGGCCAAACAGCGCAGCATCCCCGCCGCCAACGCACCACTTAGCCTAACGTCATAAGAGCAGCACTGCGTCCAATCAGAGATATACAGTATGTGGGTCTTTACCAGCATTATAACCCCAAAAACAATGAGTGCAATATGGTGAAGGTACTCCTCCTTTCCAAATCACCCCTTGTCTCCGCCCTCTACCCGCCTCTGAGCACTGTCTCTGCCCCCTACCCACCTCTGAGCACTGTCCCTTGGTTCCACCCCCTACCCACCTCTGAGCACTGTCTTCGCCCCCTACCCACCTCTGAATACTGTCTCTGTCTCACTGTCCCTTGTCTCTGCCCCCTACCCCCTCTGAGCACTGTCCCTTGTCTCAGCCCCTACCTGCCTCTGAGCACTATCCCCTGTCTCTGCACCCGACCCGCCTCTGAGCACTGTCCCTTGTCTCTGCCCCCTACCCACCTCTGAGCACTGTCCCTTGGTTCCACCCCCTACCCATCTGTGAGCACTGTCCCTTGGTTCCACCCCCTACCCACCTCTGAGCACTGTCCCTTGTCTCTGCCCCTACCCACCTCAGAGCTCTGTCCCTTGGTTCCACCCCTACCCACCTCTGAGCACTGTCCCTTGTCTCTGCCCCTACCTGCCTCTGAGCACTGTCCCCTGTCTCTGGCCCCTACCCGCCTCTGAGCACTGTTCACTGTCTCTACACCCTACCCGCCTCTGAGAACTATCCCTTGTCTCTGCCCCCTACTCCCCTCTGAGAACTATCCCTTGTCTCTGCCCCCTACTCCCCTCTGAGCACTGTCCCTTGGTTCCATCCCCTACTCACCTCTGAGCACAGTCCCTTGTCTCTGCCCCCTACCCACCTCTAAATTCTGTCCCTTGGCTTCACCCCCTACCCACCTCTGAGCACTCTCCCTTGGCTTCACCCCCTACTCACCTCTGAGCACTGTCCCTTGTCTCTGCCCCCTACTCCTCTCAATGCACTGTTCCTTGGTCCCAACCCCTACCCACCTCTGAGCACTGTCCCTTGGTTCCACCCCCTACCCATCTGTGAGCACTGTCCCTTGGTTCCACCCGCTACTCACCTCTGAGCACTGTCCCTTGGTTCCACCACTACCCACCTCTGAGCACTGTCCCTTGTTTCTGCCCCCTACTCCCCTCAATGCACTGTTCCTTGGTTCAACCCCCCTACCCACCTCTGAGCACTGTCCCTTGGTTCCACCCCCTACTCACCTCTGAGCACTGTCCCTTGGTTCCACCCCCTACTCACCTCTGAGCACTGTCCCTTGGTTCCACCACTACCCACCTCTGAGCACTGTCCCTAGTTTCTGCCCCCTACTCCCCTCAATGCACTGTTCCTTGGTTCAACCCCCCTACCCACCTCTGAGCACTGTCCCTTGGTTCCACCCCCTACTCACCTCTGAGCACTGTCCCTTGGTTCCACCCCCTACTCACCTCTGAGCACTGTCCCTTGGTTCCACCCCCCTACCCACCTCTGAGCACTGTCCCTTGGTTCCACCCCCTACTCACCTCTGAGCACTGTCCCTTGTTTCTGCCCCCTAATCCCCTTGATGCACTGTTCCTTGGTTCCACCCCCTACTCACCTCTGAGCACTGTCCCTTGTCTCTACTCCCTACTCCCCTCAATGCACTGTTCCTTGGTTCAACACCCCTACCCACCTCTGAGCACTGTCCCTTGGTTCCACCCCTACCCACCTCTAAATACTGTCCCTTGGCTTCACCCCCTACCCACCTCTGAGCACTGTCCCTTGGTTCCGCCCCTACCCACCTCTGAGCACTGTCCCTTGTCTCTACCCCCTACCCACCCCTGAGGACTGTCCCCTTTCTCTGCCCCCTACTCCCCTGTACCAGTAAATGGATTACATATGTAGCTGGAGGTCCACTGTGACATCACACATATCAGCATTACAAAGCACAGGTATGTTATATAGACAAACCATTCACTTACCTCGTATTTTGGAGGAATGCGCGCGCCAAATCCCAAAGCAGAAAATCTCTTATCGCTAAACAGAAAGAACAACTAAAATAAGTAAACTGTACAGCATGAATGTTTTCTATACAAATACCAGACGACAATTAAATGTGGAAAAATAAGTCCATGCAAAATAGTGCCTCACCATACATTACTTACAACCCTTAGAGAATTGGCAAACGGCCATTATCCATGGTGAGAGAGTGCAACAGGGCAAAAGGGGAAGCTGCCCTGGGCCCTGTCATTGTTGTGGGGCCCAAAGCAGCTGCCTCATACTCGCCAAACTATCCAAGTTTCAATTCCCTTGTCCCTTGAAGTTTTAGTCCTGTGCTGTGTCCTGATATCTCAGCGTGAAGTGCTGCTACGAATGCTGCCCAGCTCTGCCCTATTGTTGTGTGCAGAGGACTCACCTGCAGACCCTGTGGTTACATTTAAATAACCGTCATTCATATGAAAATAACAGGAGCATTCATATGTAAATATAGGACTATTCATATGTATATCATGTCCCTCTGCAGTGAAGAGAGGATGTGCTGTAACCTCTAGCAACCAATCAGAGAGCAGTGTTACTGTACAGTAATCTCTAGCAACCAGTCAACAAGAAGAAATCATGTGTTATAACCTCTAGCAACCAATCAGTGAGCCGTAATGTGTGCTGTAACCTCTAGCAACCAGTCGGTAAATGGTAATGATATGCTGCAACCTCTAGTAACCAATCAGTGAGCAGTATTACTTTACAGTAATCTCTAGCAACCAATCAACAAGAAGAAATCATGTGTTATAACCTCTAGCAACCAATCAGTGAGCCGTAATGTGTGCTGTAACCTCTAGCAACCAGTCGGTAAATGGTAATGATATGCTTTACACTCTGGCAACCAATCACTGCCTGATCGGATACAGTAAACTGATTTTAAGATGATAATTTTTTTTGTATGTCTCAGAGCAGGTGGAGAGAAAAATTGCATGGGGGGGCCCCAAGAAATGTTTTGCCCGGGGTCCAATCAACATTAAAGACGGCCCTGGAGTGCAACGTCACCTCCCCACAATGTAACACCTCGTATCCTCCACCAGGACTGTCTTAATGAGAGGGCACAACTGGGCACTGCGCAGGGGCCCCAGCTGCAGGGGGGGCCCCTGCACTTTCCCCAAAGCAGCTGGTCCTTGAGCCCACGCTGCCCCAAAATTGTCTCCATTGTAGGGGCCCCAGAGCATTACTTCGCCCAGGGGCCCATGATGCTATTAAGACGGCCCCGTCCTCCACCATATACCACACTCAGGTTCCCCTCCTCCCATGACGTCTGACGAAACAGAAACCCTTTAATGGAAAAAACAACACCTGTATCTATTTTTCCACTATGTGACCCCCCCTCCCCCCACATTGTTCCCACCTCACTCAGAGGCTGGACATGGAGGAGCTCCGTACCTGTCGTAGTCTTGGCAGATTTCCCCTACAGCAACTAATGCTTTCAGGTATTCGTTGGGCTGGTAGGGGTTAATATAGTGGAGGGAGCAGCTGTTTCGAGGGTCCCCATTGGAGGCTGTGAAGTCTATGGCCACCTGAAAGAGAGAAGAGAGGCAGTGAGATGATATAGGAAGGGATGTGCTGGCCGGCAGCCCGGAATGTCCAGGGAAATCTCGGGATCCCTGACCTGGAGGGGGGGGGGGGGGGGGGGGGGGGGGGACGTAATAGACTCTGGCCGGGATTCACAGACATCGGCGCACATTTATGCTGCCTCAGGGCGTATCTCTTTTATGATACGCCGGCGCAGCGCGGAGAGGCAAGCATGGAATTCACAAACAAATGATCCCAACTCTGCGCCGGCGTAGCGTATATTTCGTAGGCGTAAGCGGAAGTGGGCTGGAAGTGGGCGTGATCCATGCTAATGATGGGCCGGGCGTCAGACAAGTACTTAAAACAAACTGCGCATGCATCGAGACATGGACGTATCCCCGTGCGCATGCGCACAACCACGTCGGAACAACTGCCTAAGATACGCCGGATCACTGTGTACTCCGTGAACGTAACCTACGCCCAGCCACACCCACGTCGGCCCGTATTCACAGCCGTCCAACGTACAATACGTAAGGCTTGTGTTCCCTGCTCCATACCTTTGCATGGGGAATAACTTTACACCGGACGTAAAACTTACGCAAACCGCGTATATAATGTGCCGGGCGCACGTACGTTCGTGAATCGGCGTATCTCCCTCATTTGCATATTTGAATAGAAAATCAATGGGAGAGCCACATGCGTCCAGCGCGAATATGCGCCCACTCTACGCTGTTTTTAGGCGTATCTTAGTTTGTGGGTCCGGCGCACAGATACGACGGCGCATATTTGCACTTACGTGGCGTATCTGGAGATACGTCGGCGTAAGTGCTTTGTGAATCCGGGCCTATGTGTACACCTGGGTTATGTTTAAGGGTCAGTCCACCCAAAAAAAGATATTTGGTTTATAGGCGGAGCCTGGGGAGCAGAGTCATCTCCCATAGTGCCATCGCTCTGCCGTACTTCCTGGACATTTCCATCCACCCGGGAGTTTTAGGCAGTCCTGCTTCGCATTGGGTGTTCTCACTCTTTCTATTGGAGGGCAGTCATGTTGGAACAGGAAGGGGCCGTCCCCCAAACTCCTCCCACAAATTTGGGAGCATGAAATTGTCCAAAATGTCAAATGCCAAGCCCAACCCCTGAGAAGCCAAGCCCAACCCCAGAAAAACAACCCCACACCATAATCCTCCATGCACCCAACACCCCCCACCATAATCCCCCCTCCATCATAATCCCCCCTCCACCAAACACCCCCCACCATAATCCCCCCTCCATCATAATCCCCCCTCCACCAAACACCCCCCACCATAATCCCCCCTCCACCAAACACCCCCACCATAATCCTCCCTCCACCAAACACCCCCCACCACCTGTTTGGTGGATGGTGGGATTATGGTGGGGGTGCTGGTGGAGGGGGAGTGTTTGGTTGAGGGGGGATTATGGTGGGGGGTGTTTGGTAGATGGTGGGATTATGGTGGGGGGTGTTTGGTGGAGGGGGGATTACGGTGGGGGGTGTTTGGTGGATGGTGGGATTATGGTGTGGGGTGTTTGGTTGAGGGGGGATTACGGTGGGGGGTGTTTGGTGGATGGTGGGATTATGGTGGGGGGTGTTTGGTGGAGGGGGGATTACAGTGGGGGGTGTTTGGTGGATTGTGGGATTATGGTGGGGGGTGGTTGGTGGAGGGGGGATTATGGTGGGGGTGCTGGTGGAGGGGGGATTTTGGTGGGCGGTGTTTGGTGGATGGTGGGATTACGGTGGGGGGTGTTTGGTGGAGGGGGGATTATGGTGGTGGTGCTGGTGGAGGGGGGATTATGGTGGGGGTGCTGGTGGAGGGGGGATTATGGTGAAGGGGGGATTATGGTGGGGTGTTTGGTGGAGGGGGGGTTTGGTGGAGGGGGATTATGGTGGAGGGGGGATTATGGTGGGGGGTTTGGTGGAGGGGGGATTATGGTGGGGGTGCTGGTGGAGGGGGGGTTTGGTGGAGGGGGGATTATGGTGGAGGGGGATTATGGTGGGGGGTTTGGTGGAGGGGGGATTATGGTGGGGTGCTGGTGGAGGGGGGGTGTTTGGTGGAGGGGGATTATGGTGGGGGTGCTGGTGGAGGGGGGGTGTTTGGTGGAGGGGGGATTATGGTGGGAGTGCTGGTGGAGGGGGGGTGTTTGGTGGAGGGGGGATTATGGTGGGGGTGCTGGTGGAGGGGGATTATGGTGGGGGTGCTGGTGGAGGGGGGAGTGTTTGGTGGAGGGGGGATTATGGTGGGGGTGCTGGTGGAGGGGGATAATGGTGGGGGTGCTGGTGGAGGGGGGATTATGGTGAGGGATTATGGTGGAGGGGGGTGTTTGGTGGGGGTGCTGGTGGAGGGGGATAATGGTGGGGGTGCTGGTGGAGGGGGGATTATGGTGGAGGGGGGTGTTTGGAGGAGGGGGGATTATGGTGGAGGGGGGGTGTTTGGTGGAGGGGGGATTATGGTGTATTATAGTCACAAGCGGATACACTCTGAGAGGCGTTGGCAGCAATCTCCTTGGGCCCAATTATTGAGTATTACTTAATATCTTAATTTTCTATTATTATTGATTTGGAATATTGCGCTGAATATATATTTTCTTTAGGAAGATCTGTGTCCGGGTGTGTCCGGGTGTGTCCGGGTGTGTCCGGGTGTGTCCGGGTGTGTCCAGGCCTTGGTGAGTGAACGTGTTCATCTTCACTTATCACATTCTTAGAAGTAATAAAGGATTCTGGATTCTTATGATGAACGTTCGGCGCTCTGTTTTCTGACTTCACGTGGAATTCTCCATTGAGTTGGCCCCCTAGTTTGTCATTGGTGTTGATGACCAGATAAAAAGGGATGTGGCGTTTGGTGTTTACAGAAGAAGGACTCGCTACTTACTGTGAAGTGGATCTGACAGCCGCCCATGATGTAATCGAGGAAGGAGTAAACTCTGTGAATCTGTGGTATAGAAGAAAGAAAATTCATGGTTGGTATAAAAATCAAAGTACGGCTTGTAGGTCAAATTCCTGAATCCAAAACCATCTATCAGTTACATTTCCATGAGGCATCCCTGAACTCTGCACCCTGTACACAGCCTAACCCTGAACTCTGCACCCTGTATACAGCCTAACCCTGAACTCTGCACTCTGTACACAGCCTAACCCTGAACTCTGCACTCTGTACACAGCCTAACCCTGAACTCTGCACTCTGTACACAGCGTAAACCTGAACTCTGCACTCTGTACAAAGGGTAACCCAGGAACTCTGCACTCTGTACAAAGGGTAACCCGGAACTCTGCACTCCGTACATAGCCTAACACTGAACTCTGCACTCTGTACATAGCCTAACCCTGAACTCTGCACTCTGTACACAGCGCAACCCTGAACTCTGCACTCTGTACACAGCCTAACCCTGAACTATGCACTCTGTACACAGCCTAACCCTGAACTATGCACTCTGTACACAGCCTAACCCTGAACTCTGCACTCTGTACACAGCGCAACCCTGAACTCTGCACTCTGTACACAGCGCAACCCTGAACTCTGTACACAGCGTAACCCTGAACTCTGCACTCTGTACAAAGGGTAACCCGGAACTCTGCACTCTGTACAAAGGGTAACCCGGAACTCTGCACTCTGTACACAGCGCAACCCTGAACTCTGTACACAGCGTAACCCTGAACTCTGCACTCTGTACAAAGGGTAACCCGGAACTCTGCACTCTGTACAAAGGGTAACCCAGGAACTCTGCACTCTGTACAAAGGGTAACCCGGAACTCTGCACTCTGTACACAGCGCAACCCTGAACTCTGTACACAGCGTAACCCTGAACTCTGCACTCTGTACAAAGGGTAACCCGGAACTCTGCACTCTGTACAAAGGGTAACCCAGGAACTCTGCACTCTGTACGTAGCAGAACTCTGCACTCCATACATAGCCTAACCCTGAACTCTGCACTCCATACATAGCTTAACCCTGAACTCTGCACTCTGTACATAGCAGAATTCTGCACTCTGTACTTAGCCTAACCTAACCCTGAACTCTGCACTCCGTACATAGCCTAACCCTGAACTCTGCACTCTGTACATAGCAGAACTCTGCACTCCGTACATAGCCTAACCCTGAACTCTGCACTCTGTACATAGCAGAATTCTGCACTCTGTACGTAGCCTAACCCTGAACTCTGCACTCTGTACATAGCCTAACCCTGAACTCTGCACTCTGTACATAGCAGAACTCTGCACTCCGTACATAGCCTAACCCTGAACTCTGCACTCTGTACATAGCAGAATTCTGCACTCTGTACGTAGCCTAACCCTGAACTCTGCACTCCGTACATAGCCTAACCCTGAACTCTGCACTCTGTACATAGCAGAACTCTGCACTCCGTACATAGCCTAACCCTGAACTCTGCACTCTGTACATAGCAGAATTCTGCACTCTGTACGTAGCCTAACCCTGAACTCTGCACTCCGTACATAGCCTAACCCTGAACTCTGCACTCTGTACATACCAGAACTCTGCACTCCGTACATAGCCTAACCCTGAACTCTGCACTCCGTACACAGCCTAACCCTGAACTCTGCACTCTGCCTGCCTTAAAGACGGCCCTGAGTGGGAGATGGAATGTTTTTGATGACAGTTCCACCTTCAGAACTACAAAGGACTAGGGTGTTGATGAAGAGAAATAGCGGGGAAGCCGCTGACTGAAGTTCTCACACATAAAATGTAAAGTCGGGAGTTTTCCTCACCTTCATGTCAGACAAGATAACTAAACCCGAGTTCTTGTAATTCCTCTTTTTTATTTTGTATTTCGGGTTCATACAATCCCATTGCACCTAAAAAGTGATAACAAAAGTGATCTCAGATTCCATTCACAATAAATATATCTGCATTCTTACAGAAATGTACACCCCTAGAGTAAACCTGCAGTGAGGAAGTATGGAGGACCCCATTGCTGCCCCCTACTTCTGAAAATGCCAAGTCCTTGGCTGTCATTCCAATCGATTGATTTCAGTGCCTTTAAATGTCAACAGCCAGTTAAATAGCATTTTCAGAAGCAAGTACAGATTTCAAGTTGACCCCCCCCCCCCGTGTTACGTAGAGAGGATTTCCCAACAGATTTTTTTTTTTTTTTGCAAGCCATGTTTGAAGTGTATCTAAACCCGAGTATTATTTTTCAGCTTACCAATCATCGGATGTGGTGGCTGAATTAGTTTTCTTTTTTTAGGGCTTTTGCGCCTCTGTTTTCACCTGGTGATCCTGCAAATAACAAACATCCTATCCTAGGGTGTCACCGCTCAGTTACTGCCCTGCCCAATAATGTACGAGGGAATGCGCTATGTATTTTACAGGGACATACTGGACAGGGCTGATAATACCGCTCGAGATTTTGGTGCAACAAAGGCAAAGTGTCAGCTCACTTGTGGCTAGGTGACAAATGCACCCTGTTGGAGACAGGGGTACACCGCATGGTAGTGGACCCAATCAGGGGAGGGCTGGGCCAGGGGGCAGGGTGGAAATTGCCTCCCAGGCCACCCTAACTTATGTTCAAAATGCTAGCATTTTATTTTTTATTCTGGACCTGGAAGTCGGGCCGACCACTAGCTATTGCATTCCAGGAGTTGTAGTCCACACTCAAGCTCCCAATGGGTTGAAAACAGAGCAGCGCAGAGGAAACTACAACTTGCTGGGACTGGATTCTTGGAAGCAGACCGAGGCAGGGCATGCCAGGGAGTAGGGACGCAGGACTACAGGACTGGTCGCTGGCTGCAACTTGACTCCAGGACCAGGAGCATTACCCCCCCCAGGAGGCCGTGGCATGCAAGGACCTGCTGAGCTGAGATCACTGAGGTGAGAGACCCTGACAGCCCTAGCTGACCCCCATCTCCCCCCATACACCCCATGTAACCTGTCCAAGTTATCAGGCTGCATTGATGGGCACTGGAGTTGGCTGTACTGATGGGCACTGGTGAGGCTGCATTGAAAAACCAGATGGGCCATGGATGGTGAGCTGATTTGGTGGTTCAATGGGCCACTTGACTTGCCCCCCAGGCCTAAGGCTGCCAGCCCTCCCCTGGACCCAATAGCTGACTGCTGCGGATGGACAGAAAACGTGAGCCCAAGATTCCCCAGAGCGCGGAGTCTAAGGTCCAGCAAGTGTTCACCAGAGCCTCTAGTGGTAAGGATGGCCTTGGCTGCAACTGAACCCAGGTCGTGGCCCCTGGAGTCCCCTAGGTCACGCTCTGTAGGAAGAGAGGGGAAGCAGCCACTGAGGACAGAAGGGATAGTGATGTGTAAGCCGAGGTCGGGGCAACAGGCAGACGAGGGTAACCGAGGGTCAGGCCAAAGGTCAGGGTCACAGGAGTAGCCAGAGACGAGCCAAAATCGGTACACAGACAGGTAAACATAGGACACTGCAGACAGGAACTCAAGCTAACAAAGTTGAACAGCAAAGCAGACCTGCAGTGCAACAGTTAATATAGAGTTCCTGGGATGGCCTGGGGTGGGGCCATACAGGGAGGAGAGATGATAAAAGGGCAGCCAGAAGAGAGTCAGGCCTCTAATAGGCACATGGAGGAGAAGGTAAGCTGCCAGACATTATTGCATGGCTATGCACAAAGTATGCTGGAAGTCACAAGCTCATTGGATTTCTGGCAGGATCAACGGAACCCGTTTGAGCTAATTGAACAGATATAACAAAATATATCCGTCGCCCTTCATGGGATTCAATGGTTTTTAAATTTTAATTCCAAGTTATTGGCTATCAATAGGCCTTCTCCATAATGGTTACCCAATTTCCCAGCATAGGATAGAATGGAAATAATCTTTTGGGTCGGTAAAGAGATTTTCTGCATCCCAGCAGCACCTTGCCGCTCAATTAAAGCTAAAAAGTGAGAAAACAAAACGTCGTTTCCACTGCTGCTGATCGATTTTGTTATCAAGCGATCCGATCAATGCAGGTAACTGAGCGCCTTCGACAGCCAGTTGATTTACTGGTGAGAACCAACAGTCTATTGAATGAACAAGTGGTGTGTATGGCGGACGTTACACACCCAGATCCTGATAATGTATTGGTCCCACTGTATGTATCAGCAGAGCTGGGGGTTACTACTGAGGGAGGGATCAGCAGATCTGGGGGTTACTACTGAGGGAGGGATCAGCAGATCTGGGGGTTACTACTGAGGGAGGGATCAGCAGATCTGGGGGTTACTACTGAGGGAGGGATCAGCAGATCTGGGGGTTACTACTGAGGGAGGGATCAGCAGAGTTGGGGGTTACTACTGAGGGAGGGATCAGCAGAGCTGGGGGTTACTACCGAGGGAGGGATCAGCAGATCTGGGGGTTACTATTAAGGGAGGGATCAGCAGATCTGGGGGTTACTACTGAGGGAGGGATCAGCAGATCTGGAGGTTACCACTGAGGGAGGGATTAGCAGATCTGGGGGTTACTACTAAGTGAGGGGTCAGCAGATCTGGGGGTTACTACTGAGTGAGGGATCAGCAGATCTAGGGGTTACTACTGAGGGAGGGATTAGCAGATCTGGGGGTTACCACTGAGTGGGGCATCAGCAGACCTAGGGGTTACTACTGAGTGAGGGATCAGCAGATCTGGGGGTTACTACTGAGGGAGGGATTAGCAGAGCTAAGGGTACAACTGAGTGGGGTATCGGCAGATCTGGGGGTTACTACTGAGGGAGGGATTAGCAGATCTGGGGGTTACTACTGAGTGAGGGATGAGCAGATCTGGGGGTTACTACTGAGGGAGGGATCAGCAGATCTGGGGGTTACTACTAAGGTAGGGATCAGCAGATCTTGGGGTTACTACTGAGTGAGGAATCAGCAGATCTGGGGGTTACTACTAAGGGAGGGATCAGCAGATCTGGGGGTTACTACTAAGTGAGGGATGAGCAGATCTGGGGGTTACTACTGAGGGAGGGATCAGCAGATCTGGGGGTTACTACTGAGGGAGGGATTAGCAGATCTGGGGGTTACTACTGAGTGGGGCATCAACAGATCTGGGGGTTACTACTGAGTGTTGGACCAGCAGAGTTAGGGGTTACTACTGAGTGGAGTATCAGCAGATCTGGGGGCACTACTGAGCAGGGGATTTGCTGAACGTAGGTACTAATATGCTAGAGATCTGCTGAGTGGGGGTACCAATGAGCTGGGGATCCGCTGAGTGGGGGTACCAATGAGCTGGGGATCCGCTGAGTGGGGGTACCAATGAGCCGGGATTCTATTCGGCCACATTAAAACACACGGTACATCTGCCAAGATTCACTTAAAGCTTCAAAAAAGCCTCACCGGAGCACCAAAAACACATAAATAAAGCGCGATGAATCGTTAGGCGAAGTGTAAATGATAAAAAAGGAACAATCCTCTCGTGTGACGCACATCTGGCGCCGTAACGACATAATGATAGGACGCGCCGTGTCATGTGACCAGCTCCTGATGATTCTTTTTGTTTCATTAGGACTTTTTCTGATGGCGCCGGCGCCGGGTTATACCAGGACAGTCGCCACCGCTCATTTACATTTCAAAAGCCACATGCCTGTTTCCTCCGCTCCCCCTCCCCCCCGCGCCTGCTGAATTCTATCTCTTTTCCTCACCTTGTTCCCACCGATTGCCTTCTGCATCTCTTCAAAGGTTGCGTAAAACTCTCCAATAAAATCATGTTTTCCGCGGGAGTCATAATCCCAGACTAGGCACTGGAGGGGGAGAGAGATGGGGGAGGGGGGGGGGTGGAAATGAGATAAAGAGTCAGAAGGAGGATTACAAGGATAGAGAGAGAGCAAAACACAAGAGAAAGGAACTGATTACAGAGAAACAAGTGAGATGATCATTTAAAGAACACGTCAGCAAACAACTAAAATCAATTTCCTCTCTGTCGCCCATTCACAGAAGCCTTTGTATTTTATAGGAATTAGTTCACACAGTACAAAGGCTTCAGTGATCGGACAGGAGAAGGGGAGGGGCATGCATAGCAATCAAGTAAAATCTATTTTCGATTGATGCTGAAGCTGAATCACCAACCAATAGGCACCTGGTTCAAGGAAAATAAAGCTGTATTCCAGTAATTCAGCCACTTTTGTAAAAAGTGAGGGCACGCTATGAGTTAAGCCCAACAAGGTTCATATCACCTCCTGGACTTATATCATCTGATAGGTTTATGGCTCTCCCCGGGGGTAACACCAGGGGCTGTGAGAAGAGAAGCACACACAGAAGTTATGCCCGCTCCTTTTCTCTGTTGCCCATTCACAGAAGCCTTTGTATTTTATGAATTAGTTCACACAGTAAAAAGGCTTCAGTGATTGGACAGGAGAAGGGGAGGGGCATGCATAGCAATCAAGTAAAATCTATTTTCGATTGATGCTGGAGCTGAATCACCAACCAATAGGCACCTGGTTCAAGGAAAATAAAGCTGTATTCCAGTAATTCAGCCACTTTTGTAAAAAGTGAGGGCACGCTATGAGTTAAGCCCAATGAGGTTCCTATCACCTCCTGGACTTATATCATCTGACAGGTTTATGGCTCTCCCAGAGATAACACCAAGGGCTGTGAGAAGAAAAGCACACACAGAAGTTATGACCGCTCCTCTTTTCTGTTGCCCATTCACAGAAGCCTTTGCATTTTATGAATTAGTTCACACAGTAAAAAGGCTTCAGTGATCGGACAGGAGAAGGGGAGGGGCAGACATAGTAATCAACTAAAATCTATCTTTGATTGATGCTGGAGCTGAATCACAAACCAATAGGCACCTGGTTCAAGGTAAATAAAGCTGTATTCCAGTAATTCAGCCACTTTTGTATAAAAGTGAGGGTACGCTGTGAGTTAAGCCCAACGAGGATCGTGTAACCTCCTGGACCTATATCATCTGACAGGTTTATGGTACTGGCAGAAAGAACTGCAGAGCACAGAGCCACCTACAGGATGGAAGGGGACCTGCCCCTGCCTTAAAGGGGTTGTAAATCTCTTCCTTTCCCTCAGTGCAGTCCTCATTCACTTACCTCATCCTTCCATTTTGCTTTTAAATATCCTTATTTCTTCTGAGAAATCCTCACTTCCTGTTCTTCTGTCTGTAACTCCACACCATAATGCAAGGCTTTCTCCCTGGTGTGGAGTGTTGCCCCCTCCCTTGGACTACAGGAGAGTCAGGACACTCTCTACATTGCAGATAGAGAAAGGAACTGTGTGTTAGTGGGAGTCCTGACTCTCCTGTAGTCCAAGGGAGGGGGCGAGCATGACACTCCACACCGGGGAGAAAGCCTCGCATTACTGTGTGGAGTTACAGACAGAAGAACAGGAAGTGAGGATTTCTCAGAAGAAAAAAAGGACATTTAAAAGCAAAATGGAAGGATGAGGTAAGTGAAGGAGGACTGCACTAAGGGAAAGGAAGGAGGACTGCACTGAGGGAAAGGAAGGAGGACTGCACTAAGGGAAAGGAAGGAGGACTGCACTAAGGGAAAGGAAGGAGGACTGCACTAAGGGAAAGGAAGGAGGACTGCACTAAGGGAAAGGAAGGAGGACTGCACCGAGGGAAAGGAAGGAGGACTGCACTAAGGGAAAGGAAGGAGGACTGCACTAAGGGAAAGGAAGGAGGACTGCACTAAGGGAAAGGAAGGAGGACTGCACCGAGGGAAAGGAAGGAGGACTGCACTAAGGGAAAGGAAGGAGGACTGCACTAAGGGAAAGGAAGGAGGACTGCACTAAGGGAAAGGAAGGAGGACTGCACTGAGGGAAAGGAAGGAGGACTGCACCAAGGGAAAGGAAGGAGGACTGCACTGAGGGAAAGGAAGGAGGACTGCACTGAGGGAAAGGAAGGAGGACTGCACTGAGGGAAAGGAAGGAGGACTGCACCAAGGGAAAGGAAGGAGGACTGCACTGAGGGAAAGGAAGGAGGACAGCACTGAGGGAAAGGAAGGAGGACTGCACTAAGGGAAAGGAAGGAGGACTGCACTGAGGGAAAGGAAGGAGGACTGCACTGAGGGAAAGGAAGGAGGACTGCACCAAGGGAAAGGAAGGAGGACTGCACTGAGGGAAAGGAAGGAGGACTGCACTGAGGGAAAGGAAGGAGGACTGCACTGAGGGAAAGGAAGGAGGACTGCACTGAGGGAAAGGAAGGAGGACTGCACCAAGGGAAAGGAAGGAGGACTGCACTGAGGGAAAGGAAGGAGGACTGCACTGAGGGAAAGGAAGGAGGACTGCACTGAGGGAAAGGAAGAGATTTAGGGAAACATTTTTTACCTTTACAACCCCTTTGAAGGAACACGAAAGGCAAAAGTGTTTAAAAAAATAAAATAACAAACATGTTATACTTCCCCTGATAGGGGGGGGGGGGCACCAGTCCTCCTGTAGGGGGCCCGGACTCACAGGGGGGGCCCAAACAGCAGTGGAAATCAGTGTGGTCGCATGAAGGGGCAATGACAGGATGCCCTGTGCGACTCTCTGCAGCAGCTGAAAAACGGTTTCTCTCCCTCCCACCGACTTTCAGCTGCTGTCCCATTAAAAAAAAAAAATAACAAATTGTAACCCTGTATTGTTTTAATCCTCCGTAAAATGTAATAAAATTATTTTAGAAAAAAAAAATTGCAAAACAAATATTTTGTCAAAATTGTAAAATATTTTTTTTTTTCAAACATTTACATGTTTTTTATTAAAAATTATAAAATGTTTTTGTTCAAAAAATAAATAAAAAACGATTTAAAAAAAAAAAGGGTTAATTCACACAGATTCTCTGTTATCTTTGTCTCCGCTGAGAATAATTTTAGTGTATTTTAAGTGAAAATCTTGTTTTGATATATTTGAAGGGCCCCGCCAGGTAGGCTGTATGGGGGCCCCGTGATTTCCAACAGCAGCCCTGATTATGGGTGTGGAGGTGGGTGGGTGGGATTGTATTGTGCTTTTTATTTTGTTTGTTTGTTTATTTTTTGTGGTTGAACTGGATGGACTTGTGTCTTTTTTCAGCCCGACTAACTCTGTAACTCTGTAACTCTGTAACTCTGTAACTCTGTAACTCTGTAACTCTGTAACTCTGTAACTCTGTAACTCTGTAACTCTGTAACTATGTAACTCTGTAACTCTGTAACTCTGTAACTCTGTAACTATGTAACTCTGTAACTCTGTAACTCTGTAACTCTGTAACTCTGTAACTATGTAACTCTGTAACTCTGTAACTCTGTAACTATGTAACTCTGTAACTCTGTAACTCTGTAACTCTGTAACTATGTAACTCTGTAACTCTGTAACTCTGTAACTCTGTAACTCTGTAACTCTGTAACTCTGTAACTCTGTAACTCTGTAACTCTGTAACTCTGTAACTATGTAACTCTGTAACTCTGTAACTATGTAACTCTGTAACTCTGTAACTCTGTAACTCTGTAACTCTGTAACTCTGTAACTATGTAACTCTGTAACTCTGTAACTATGTAACTCTGTAACTCTGTAACTCTGTAACTATGTAACTCTGTAACTCTGTAACTCTGTAACTATGTAACTATGTAACTCTGTAACTCTGTAACTCTGTAACTATGTAACTCTGTAACTCTGTAACTCTGTAACTATGTAACTCTGTAACTCTGTAACTCTGTAACTATGTAACTATGTAACTATGTAACTCTGTAACTATGTAACTCTGTAACTCTGTAACTCTGTAACTATGTAACTCTGTAACTCTGTAACTCTGTAACTCTGTAACTATGTAACTCTGTAACTCTGTAACTATGTAACTCTGTAACTCTGTAACTCTGTAACTCTGTAACTATGTAACTCTGTAACTCTGTAACTCTGTAACTCTGTAACTCTGTAACTCTGTAACTATGTAACTCTGTAACTCTGTAACTCTGTAACTATGTAACTCTGTAACTCTGTAACTATGTAACTCTGTAACTCTGTAACTATGTAACTCTGTAACTCTGTAACTCTGTAACTATGTAACTCTGTAACTCTGTAACTATGTAACTCTGTAACTCTGTAACTCTGTAACTCTGTAACTATGTAACTCTGTAACTCTGTAACTCTGTAACTATGTAACTCTGTAACTCTGTAACTCTGTAACTCTGTAACTATGTAACTCTGTAACTCTGTAACTATGTAACTATGTAACTATGTAACTCTGTAACTCTGTAACTATGTAACTCTGTAACTCTGTAACTCTGTAACTATGTAACTCTGTAACTATGTAACTATGTAACTATGTAACTATGTAACTCTGTAACTATGTAACTCTGTAACTCTGTAACTCTGTAACTCTGTAACTCTGTAACTCTGTAACTATGTAACTCTGTAACTATGTAACTCTGTAACTCTGTAACTCTGTAACTCTGTAACTCTGTAACTATGTAACTATGTAACTCTGTAACTATGTAACTCTGTAACTCTGTAACTCTGTAACTATGTAACTATGTAACTCTGTAACTATGTAACTCTGTAACTATGTAACTCTGTAACTCTGTAACTCTGTAACTATGTAACTCTGTAACTCTGTAACTCTGTAACTATGTAACTCTGTAACTCTGTAACTATGTAACTCTGTAACTCTGTAACTATGTAACTATGTAACTATGTAACTCTGTAACTCTGTAACTCTGTAACTATGTAACTCTGTAACTCTGTAACTATGTAACTCTGTAACTATGTAACTATGTAACTCTGTAACTATGTAACTATGTAACTATGTAACTATGTAACTCTGTAACTATGTAACTCTGTAACTATGTAACTATGTAACTCTGTAACTATGTAACTATGTAACTATGTAACTATGTAACTCTGTAACTCTGTAACTATGTAACTATGTAACTATGTAACTCTGTAACTATGTAACTCTGTAACTATGTAACTATGTAACTCTGTAACTCTGTAACTATGTAACTATGTAACTATGTAACTCTGTAACTATGTAACTCTGTAACTATGTAACTATGTAACTCTGTAACTATGTAACTATGTAACTCTGTAACTCTGTAACTATGTAACTATGTAACTCTGTAACTCTGTAACTATGTAACTCTGTAACTATGTAAATCTGTAACTATGTAACTATGTAACTATGTAACTATGTAACTCTGTAACTATGTAACTATGTAACTATGTAACTCTGTAACTATGTAACTATGTAACTATGTAACTCTGTAACTATGTAACTATGTAACTATGTAACTATGTAACTCTGTAACTATGTAACTCTGTAACTATGTAACTATGTAACTATGTAACTCTGTAACTATGTAACTATGTAACTATGTAACTATGTAACTCTGTAACTATGTAACTATGTAACTATGTAACTCTGTAACTATGTAAATCTGTAACTATGTAACTATGTAACTCTAACTATGTAACTATGTAACTATGTAACTCTGTAACTATGTAAATCTGTAACTATGTAACTATGTAACTCTGTAACTATGTAACTCTGTAACTATGTAACTATGTAACTCTGTAACTATGTAAATCTGTAACTATGTAACTCTGTAACTATGTAACTCTGTAACTATGTAACTATGTAACTCTGTAACTATGTAAATCTGTAACTATGTAACTATGTAACTCTAACTATGTAACTATGTAACTATGTAACTCTGTAACTATGTAAATCTGTAACTATGTAACTATGTAACTATGTAACTATGTAACTATGTAACTATGTAACTATGTAATATAAAGATTTGTTTTGCAGGGGAAAAATAATTATTTTCATTTTTCTTTTTCTTACCCTGAGCTTCCTCTTCTCCTCGCAGCAGCACAGAGAACTCAGAGACACCTTGAACGGCTCCCATACCGGGTTCAAGTTATTTTTAATGACCTGCACAAAAAAAAAATCTCTTTATATAGGGCACAGAATCTCCCGCATTGAACCCTCCATAGCAGTCACAGTTGTGCAGGAAACACATTTCACACTTCCAACCCCCTCCCATAGAAACGCAGCTGCGGGTCAGCCGGCAACAATCTGCCGCGATCACACAAACAGGCGCCCGCCCGGTGCGCCGCAAATGTATAACGAGAAGAAGAGTCCGGGGGGGGGGGGGGGCCACACGATTCCGGCTAAAATGAGACTTACAACTTTTTTGCTTAGAGGATAGATAACGATTCTCGCTGAGTAACATCTTTCACATCAAAACAAAAAAAAATAAAAAATTGGTCCAACTTTACTATTTTGTTTGTTTTTATTCATTGATGTGCATGTTTTCCCAAAGAATTGCATTTTAAAGACCGCTGGGCAAATACAGTGTGACATAAAATATTTCAGCAATTGCCATTTTATTTCCTAGGGCAGGGGTGCCCAACCTTTTGAAGGCCCAGGGCCACTTAAGCGACTTAGTAACCAGTCGCGGGCCACAATGAGCGGAGTGGGCAGATGACAGGTCTGTGTTAGTGTTGAGCGGAATACGCCATATTCGATTTCGCTATATTGCGCGAATATGTAGAAGAATATTCGCTAATATCGAATATTCGTGATATTTTATCCAAAAAAAAATGTTGCGAAATTTCGCTAATGCGAAAATGATTGCGAAATTCTCATAAACGGAGATCATTTCCTGTATTACTAAACTAATATGCACTAAACACTAACTCTACACTAACTCTACACTAACTCTACTTAAAAGAAAGGAGAATAAGGGGGCAAAAGAAGGGCGGAGAAGATAATCGCACAATATTCCTATTGCGCGATTATCTTCTCCGCCCTTCTTTTGCATCAGAGCCAATCAGAATAACTCGAATATTCGGCAAAAGAAATATCGCGCGATTATCTTCTCTGCCCTTCTTTTGCATCAGAGCCAATCAGAATAACTCGAATATTCGGCAAAAGGAATATCGCGCGATTATCTTCTCCGCCCTTCTTTTGCATCAGAGCCAATCAGAATAACTCGAATATTCGGCAAAAGAAATATCGCGCGATTATCTTCTCAGCCCTTCTTTTGCATCAGAGCCAATCAGAATAACTCGAATATTCAGCAAAAGGAATATCGCGCAATATTCCTTTTGCCGAATATTCAAGTTATTCTGATTGGCTCTGATGCAAAAGAAGGGCCGAGTAGCTGATGCGATTCTTTTATGTTGCCGAAAATTCGCAATGCGCATTTTCGGCAACATAAAAGAATGGCATCAGCTACTCGGCCCAGGGTCTCTCTCTAATCATACCAGCAATGCTTTTAGACGTCGATGGAGATCACTAGGATGTGATCTGTTTTAAAAATAAATTTGAAAAAATATGAATATTCGCCGCAATATTCGAGTTATTTGCGAATCCTCGAATATGCAATATTCGTAGCGAATATTCGCAATGCGAATATTCGTGAGCAACACTAGTCTGTGTCCAGTCTGCATATGCAAAGCAGACACAGCCCCAATCTACTCCATGGGCCCTCTGATACAATCAGATGGAAGGAGACGGATCCACTTCTGTTTTTTTTAGCAGATCGGATTGGAGGTAGACAGGTGTAAACGGACAAAAGTCTGTTTACATCTGCCGCCCCATAGAGGTGAATGAGGGGTCCGATTGGGTCGAACCGTTCGTGTGAAAGGGGCCAAAGGCTGCTTTTACACTGAATGTCTGCGGTCTACCCACACCACTGATGCTCTGAGGTGGCAGGTCGGTAACCTGCCATCTGGGCTTGCCAACCAGCCATCCCAGACCAGGAGGTCGCGGCCCACCTAAGAGGGCTCCGCGGGCCACATGTGGCCCCCTGGGCCACTGGCTGGGCACCACTGCCCTAGGGTCTCTGCTACAATATATATAATGTTTGGGGGTTTAAAAAATCGTATCCAATTAAATATTCATCATCCTTTATAATACATAAGTGAATGATTCCATGTATATACATCACATATAAAGACAACTTTTTGTATGTATTTAATAGTGTTGCTCACGAATATTCGCATTGCGAATATTCGCTACGAATATTGCATATTCGAGTATTCGCGAATAAATCGAATATCGCGGTGAATATTCGCTATGGCGAATATTCGTATTTTTTCAAATTTATTTTGAAAACAGATCACATCCTAGTGATCTCCATCGACGTCTAAAAGCATTGCTGGTATGATTAGAGACCCTGGGCCGAGTAGCTGATGCCATTCTTTTATGTTGCCGAAATTTCGGCAAACGGAATATTGCGGGATTATCTTCTCCGCCCTTCTTTTGCATCAGAGCCAATCAGAATAACTCGAATATTCGGCAAAAGGAATATTGCGCGAATATTCGAGTTATTCTGATTGGCTCTGATGCAAAAGAAGGGCGGAGAAGATAATCGCGCAATAGGAATATTGCGCGATTATCTTCTCCGCCCTTCTTTTGCCCCCTTATTCTCCTTTCTTTTAAGTAGAGTTAGTGTAGAGTTAGTGTTTAGTGCATATTAGTTTAGTAATACAGGAAATGATCTCCGTTTATGAGAATTTCGCAATCATTTTGCGAATTTTTTTTTGGATAAAATATCACGAATATTCGATATTAGTGCAATATCGCAAAATCGAATATGGCGTATTCCGCTCAACACTAATATTTAATAATGTTCTAAATGCATGTAATAAACTTTATGTATTTTTATGCTTAGAGGAACCAAATGTCCTTCTCTACACACCCCTGAAGAAGGTTACCCCGAAACGCGTCGGGTGTAAAGAAGGTTCTTCATGTATTTACTTATATGGTGACAATCATTTGGAACGGTGTATTTTAATTCAATATTTCATTTTTTTGATAAATATGTACAATTGTGAATAAAACAACTGTTTTACTCTCAATATCCTGTATATTTTGGAATACTATTAGTGCCTTAAAAGTCCACCCAGGGGAACCCCCTTTTTCTTTTCTAATGTTTGGGGGTTCCAAGTCATTTTCTAGCAAAAAATATTGATTTTAACTTAAAGCGGATGTCCGCCGAAAAAAAAAAAATTAAAAGCCGGCAGCTACAAATACTGCAGCTTCTGACTTTAAATATTGGCACACTTACCTGTCCTGGATTCCAGCGATGTCAGCAGCAGAAGACAAGCGATCGATCGTCACTCTGCTGCCCCCCCCCCCCCGCCATCCTCGGTGAGGGAACCAGGAAGTGAAGCGCTCCGGCTTCACTGCCCGCTTCCCTACGGTGCATGCACGAGTCGTGTGCTGCGTGCTAACTGGTCCCTGCTGTGTTCTGGGAGCTGTGTGCTTATCAGAACACAATGGGGGGGGGGGGGGATCTGACTACCCGCAGACTGTGTGGCCGGAAGTGGGTGCAAAGACCTGTCTTTAGACAGGTATCTACACCCTCCTCCCCCCTGAAAGGTGTCAAAGGGTTGTAAGAGAAGAAAGGGGGAAGAGAAGGAAGGTGACATAAGAACATAAGAGAAGGAAGGGAAGGTAAATGAAAGAAGAGAAGGAAGGGGTATGAGAAGAGAGAGAGGAAGGAATAGAAGAGGGGGTGTTGTAAGAGAAGGAAGAAAAAAAAGGGGAAGTAAGAGAAGGAAGAGGAAGTAAGAGAAGGAAGAGAAAGTAAGAGAAGGAAGAGAAGGAAGAGGAAGTAAGAGAAGGAAGAGAAAAAAGGGGAAGTAAGAGAAGGAAGAGAAAGTAAGAGAAGGAAGAGGAAGTAAGAGAAGGAAGAGGAAGTAAGAGAAGGAAGAGGAAGTAAGAGAAGGAAGAGGAAGTAAGAGAAGGAAGAGAAAGTAAGAGAAGTAAGAGAAGGAAGAGAAATGAAGAGAAGGAAGAGGAAGTAAGAGAAGGAAGAGAAAGTAAGAGAAGGAAGAGAAAGTAAGAGAAGGAAGAGAAAGTAAGAGAAGGAAGAGAAGAAAGAGGAAGTAAGAGAAGGAAGAGAAAGGAAGAGAAGGACGAGGAAGGAAGAGAAGAAAGAGGAAGTAAGAGAAGGAAGAGAAAGGAAGAGAAGGAAGAGGAAGTAAGAGAAGGAAGAGAAAGGAAGAGAATGAAAGAGGAAGTAAGAGAAGGAAGAGAAAGTAAGAGAAGGAAGAGAAAGGAAGAGAAGGAAGAGGAAGGAAGAGAAAGGAAGAGAAGGAAGAGGAAGTAAGAGAAGGAAGAGGAAGTAAGAGAAGGAAGAGAAAGGAAGAGAAAAAAGAGGAAGTAAGAGAAGGAAGAGAAAGTAAGAGAAGGAAGAGAAAGTAAGAGAAGGAAGAGAAAGGAAGAGAAGAAAGAGGAAGGAAGAGAAGGAAGAGAAGGAAGAGAAAGGAAGAGAAGGAAGAGGAAGGAAGAGAAGGAAGGGGCTGGGGGAAGGAATGGGGGTAAGAAAAGAAAAGAGATAAGAAAAGGAAGGGTAGGTAAGAGAAGGAAGAAGAAGTAATAGAAACAAGAAGGGGGAAGTGAAGAAATGGGGGATGTAAGAAAAGGAAGGGGAGGTAAAAGAAGTCATGGAAAGGGGTATAAGAGAAGAAAGGGTGAAGGGGGAAGAGAAAGAAGAGGAGGTAATAGAAGAGGGGGATGAGGCATGAGAAGGAAGGGAAAATAATGGAAGAAAGAGGGGGAAAAGAAGGAATGGGGGAAGTGTAATAAATGGAAGGGGAGGTCAAAGAAGTGAAGGGGTATAAAAGATAGAGGGAGAGATAAGAGAAGAGAGGGGGAGAAAGAAGAGGGGGGAAGAGAAGGTAAGAGAAAGAAAGGTGAAGATCGTCAAGTGGGGAGGAGGAAGGAACGAGGAGAAGGAATGGAAAGTATTATGGGTAGGAAAGAAGGAAAAACCAACAAAGAAGGAAGAGAAAACATAGCAGGTGTCTAAGGAAAGTAGAAGAAGGCAAGGGGGGGGGGAGCCTAGAAGAAAAAAAGAAGGATGAAGGATGGGAAGATAAATGAAAGAACGGTCAAACACTATTCACCTGCCTCACACAAGTAATGCACAAAGTTATGAACCCAGCATCCCGCTCACATCCCCCTCACATCCCGCTCACATCCCCCTCACATCCCGCTCACATCCCCCTCACATCCCGCTCACATCCCGATTAAATCCCGCTCACATCCCATTCACATCCCGCTCACATCCCGCTCACGTGCCTCTCACATCCCGCTCGCATCCCGCTCGCATCCCGCTCACATCCCGCTCACATCCCGCTCACATCCCGCTCACGTCCCGCTCATGTGCCTCTCACATCCCACTCACATCCCACTCACATCCCGCTCACATGCCTCTCACGTGCCACTCACATCCCGCTCACATCCCGCTCACATGCCTCTCACGTGCCACTCACATCCCACTCACATGCCTCTCACGTGCCACTCACATGCCTCTCACGTGCCACTCACATCCCGCTCACATCCCGCTCACGTGCCTCTCACATCCCGCTCACATCCCACTCACGTGCCTCTCACATCCCGCTCACATCCCGCTTAAATCCTGCTCACGTGCCTCTCACATCCCGCTCACGTCCCGCTCATGTGCCTCTCACATCCCACTCACATCCCACTCACATCCCACTCACATGCCTCTCACGTGCCACTCACGTGCCACTCACATCCCGCTCACGTGCCTCTCACATCCCGCTCACGTGCCTCTCACATCCCGCTCACATGCCTCTCACGTGCCACTCACATCCCGCTCACGTGCCTCTCACGTGCCACTCACATCCCGCTCACATGCCTCTCACGTGCCACTCACATCCCGCTCACGTGCCTCTCACATGTCTCTCACACACTCCTCCTGCTGTTCTCACACCCAGACTCCCGCTCACCTCCGTTCTGTACACCAGCTGCTCACTCTGGTCATCATTAATTCTGTAGATTTCCAGGAAAGGATCTGATTTGCTAAATAAATCCTAATGCAGAAAGAAGAAGGGTTAATGCAGGTCGGCAATGACACTTTGGTAATTCTTGTGATGCTCCCAGCTTTCCAGGAATGTTGGTGACTTTACACAAAATGCTGATAGACTTACAGCCTGGATTCACCATTAAGGCATAGCAGGCCTGTGTCTAAGGGCAGCACCACCTGAGAGACGCGTCTAAATTATAAAACAATGTCCTTTCCCACCATAGTTTACACTGCTGTCCCTGTGTGCCGTAATGACAGCCCCCTGCCAATGTGCCAATCAGATTTCATTTGACTCAGACCATGTTGGGGAATCCTTGAGTATTATTTGTATATAATGGATGCCTTAGAGAGGGGGGGAGGGGCTCCAACCCCAAACCTTCTACATGAAGGGCCATTTACTTTCCTTCAGATTTTGGGGGGGGGGGAGCTGGACTGGTAAGTGGGAGTAAAAAAGTGTCCTGATACCAGTGGGAATAAACAATACCCCATCATTGGTGTCAGTGGAAGAAATAGTGTCCCATCATTGGTGTCAGGGGGAGGAATAGTGCCCCATCATTGATATCAGTGGGGGGGAATAGTGTCCCATCATTGGTGTCAGTGGGAGGAATAGTGTCCCATCATTGGTGTCAGTGGGAGGAATAGTGTCCCATCATTGGTGTCAGTGGGAGGAATAGTGTCCCATCATTGGTGTCAGTGGGAGGAATAGTGTCCCATCATTGGTGTCAGTGGGAGGAATAGTTTCCCATCATTGGTGTCAGTGGGGGGAATAGTGTCCCATCATTGGTGTCAGTGGGAGGAATAGTGTCCCATCATTGGTGTCAGTGGGAGGAATAGTGTCCCATCATTGGTGTCAGTGGGAGGAATAGTGTCCCATCATTGGTGTCAGTGGGAGGAATAGTGTCCCATCATTGGTGTCAGTGGGAGGAATAGTGTCCCATCATTGGTGTCAGTGGGAGGAATAGTGTCCCATCATTGGTGTCAGTGGGAGGAATAGTTTCCCATCATTGGTGTCAGTGGGAGGAATAGTGTCCCATCATTGGTGTCAGTGGGAGGAATAGTGTCCCATCCACCATTGGAGCACAGGTGTGTGAGGAGGAGGGTGTGTCTGATCTGCTCCTGGAGATCCGTGTGAGAAGGGAGTCGCCTGAGAAACTATCCCAGCTCTCCTGGCCCCTTTCTGGGGAAGCCATGGAGGGCGGCGGGGCCTCCCCTGCTGGAGGTTCTCAGCCACCTCCTGGTTCATCTGCTGGCATGCCTGCCTCTCTACAAGCCTCAGCTGGTGATCTCTCTGCCCCTGGTGTGGATGAAGGATCGGCGGCCATTCGGGAGCGAGTGGTGGCCGGGATAAAAGTCCTGAACAGGGAGAGGGATAAGCTTTACAAGCTGCGTGCGGAGCTGAAGCGCCTGAGGAAGCATCGTGAAGGCTTACATAGCCTGAAACGCGGATCAATGGATCCCGAGATCCAACTGGCCAAGGTCCGTGTGGACCACCAGGAAACCATCGTGGCCATTATGGAGGGAAGGGATGGCCCCTTTAAGGAGAAGTTCTCCAACGAGAGGAGGTTTGCGAAGGTGACCAAGATGGAGGTGGAGGAGGAGGAGGAGACCCCCGTTTCTGATCCCCTGACCCCCCAAGGAGAGGTAAGCACCCCAGTGCCTTCACAGGACTCAGGAGGCATGCTGAGGGTGATCCAGGGAATGGAGTCTCCTGTGCGGGGGGATCAGATGGTTTTTAATGAGGAAGATATAACTGATGATGTACCTGATAGAGTGAAGCCAGCTAAGCCACGTGTTGTGGATAAGACTGTGTATGTTCCATCTGTGACTGTGCCCAATAATAAGACTGTTTGCAGCAATGATGTGACTGCTGAGGCTGCAATGCAGCAAGAGACACATTTAAAAAATGACATTCCTGTGAAGGAACTGCAAGTCCCAGCGGAACCCATTAACCCCACTGCTGCTGAGACCAGAGCTGATTGCCCCACTGCTGCTGAGGGCTCTACAGTGCAGCATCAGGAGACAGCTGGTACTGCAGCAGCAACAGTGACTGTTCCTGATGAAAATGTGACTTCAGTGTGGGGCATTGGCCCGGACAAACCTTCCTTTGCTCAAGTGGTGCGCTCTGCCCCTGGTAGCTCCGCCCCCAAGCAGGGTTTTCCTCTGCGGGCTACCACCTTCAGCACCCCGGGATCTGGTCTGGGGTCTCTGGCTTCTGCTGGGGGTCCCAGACGCAATGTCGTTATCCTGAAATGGGAAGGAGGTGCAGTCCCCCCTGCAAGGCGTGCAGTGGTGGATTTAATCCTGGAGATGGGTTTTGGGGTCAATGATCTCTATGCTTTTATACATGTGTCAGGGACGCGGGATTATATAGTCAGCTTCACCAAGCCAGAGGGTCTTGACCTGTTCTGGGAGAGATATGAGGCCCGGTGCAGGTCAAGACCCGAATGGGAAAGTCTGGCCCCAGTTGCGATTTCGCAGCGATCAACGGTGAAAAAGATCACTATCATTCTCACCAATGAGAGCGTCCCTGCCCGGGATCTGGAGGTTTGGTTGAGGAACTATGGGGAGGTTTTGACCAAACCTAATAAAATCCTTGATGAGCGTAACATCTGGACTGGGGGATGGTCGGTAACAGTCAGGTTGGCCAGGGATGGGAATGTTGTCCGTCACCTGCCCTCCTCGGCTTTCATAGGGAGGGATAGGATGACCGTGTTCTACCCTGGTCAGCCGAAGCTGTGCCACCGCTGTGGAGAGAGGGGCCACCTTAGCTCCTCCTGTTCGGCCTTGATATGCTCAGTGTGTCGGGGTCAGGGTCATGTGGCCAAGGACTGCGACCAGAAGATCAGGTGCAACCTGTGTCTGCGTTTTGGCCACCCATACAGCAGATGCCCTGAGGCCTGGCACAATATGGAGAAGGAGGTAGTGGATGAGATGTCAAGGCTGGACAGGATGGAGGGTGAGGCCCCTAGTGTACCATCCTCCACTGCGGTGACCGACCCCCCTGGTCCTGCTCAGGATCCCTCCCCAGTTCCTGTGGCCACCCCCCCTGTGTCTGTAAGTTCTCCTTCTGTATCTGTCTCTGTGTCCCCCCAGCCTACTGTACCCGCTCCTCTTGTGTCAGAACCCTCTAAGTCTGTGCCCCCCGTGTCAGTTACCCCCCAGGAGTCTACCCCTCCTACGTCTGATTTACCCCCCCCATCAGGAGTGGTAGTGGGTACTGAGAAGGTCGCTTCCTCCTCTATGACAAAGTCTTCTGGGAAGACTTTAAAGGAAAAAAACAGAGATGAAGGCATCTTTGAGGCCGACCTCAAGTATTTGGAAGAGAGAAGAAAGGTTGGAAAACGGAAGAAGCAGGTGGTGAGGACGGAACGGGAACAGGAAGCTCCGGTGCCTGTCTCCCACCGTCATAGGTCCTCTAGTTGGGACATTTCCTCATCTGGCTCTTCTTCAGAGCTAAGCTCCGATTCAGATATGGATTTTGAGGCGGCCTCAAGAAAAAGAGAGGCTTCTGGTGATGAGCAGCAGAGGGGAGCTAAGAAGCAATCCACCCAATAACCCAAATGGCGGTTCCCCCTCCGTTAAAAGTGGCGACAATTAATGTCGCCAGCATTAAGTCAGTGAGAGCTCGTTCTATGGCCTTATTTTTGTTCAGCCAATTAGATGCTGAAATTTTATTTTTGCAAGAGACTAGGCTCACCTCCTTGGCAGATATTCATATGGCCAAGAGAGAGTGGAGGTATGGTCCATCATACTGGTCTCTTGCGGCCGAGCCTTACGGCGGTGTGGCGGTGTTGTTTAAAACCGGCATGGTAACTGTCCGGCGGGTCATTGAGGTGGAGATTGGGAGATGTATGGTCTTAGACGTCCTTGTGGGAGGGCAGGACCTGCGCCTAATTAATATTTATGGGCCGCACACAAAGTGGGACAGGAAATGCCTTTTTACAAGGATCAAGCCATTTCTTTTTACATCCCGGCAAGTGGTCTTTGGAGGTGACTTTAATACAGTAACTAGGCCCAAGGACAGGAAGGACTTCAAGGACCGGCTGGGATATGATAGCGTTTTTCTAAATAGTATGGTTAGGGATGCTGGTCTTGTGGATGTGCACATTAAGCACCTCCCGGATGACACCGGGTTCACCTTTCATCGTGGTAATAGTCAGAGTAGGATAGACAGGTTTTTTTTGAAGGAGGCCTCTGCTTTCTCACCCCCAGTGGTGCAGGCGGTAGAGTTCTCTGATCACTGTATGCTATCTGTGGCCCTGAATGCTTCAGACGCCCCTCAGAGGGGAAAGGGCATCTGGAGATTGAATTCGACTCTACTCAAGGAAGAACATGTTAGACAATCCTTTGAGGAATTCTTTCAGGCACAGGTGACCATCCTGGACTTTTGTAGCAGCAAGGCTGAGTGGTGGGAGCTGACCAAAAAGAGGACCGCTGGATTCTTCAGGGGCCTAGCCAATAGAAACCAGTTTAATAAATACATGACCTACCAACGTTTGTGGAGGAAGCTGGATATTCTTGTCTCAAGAGGAGGAGATCCTGGGGCAATCTCCGAAGTGAAACTCCTCCTCAGGAAGTGTCAATATGACCGGCATGCCTCTTTGGTTCTGGAGAGGGACTATGGGAAGTACCACTCGCCTGACCCTTACCAGAACTGCAAACAAGGTGTAGCTGTTAAAGCGGTCGTTGGCCTTAAGGACAGTACAGGTTCCGTGACAAAGTCCAGGTCAGGGATTCTGGAGGTCGTGAGGTCCTTTTATGCCGACCTTCTTGGGAGGAAAGAGCTTGACCGTGACAAGATGGAAAGCTTTTTGGACTCTACTCCAGGTCTAAATGGTGGAGATGTTCCATTGATGAATTTGACAGAGGAGATCACAGTTGAAGAGGTGATGAGGGCAATTGAACAGCTTGCCATCAAAAAGTCACCCGGACCGGATGGCTTGACGGCTGAGTTTTACAAAGCCTTTAAGTCTATTCTGGCCCCACATTTGGTAGAGGTTTTTAACAGTTGTCTCGCTGAGGGGGTGCTTCCCCCTTCCATGAGGCACTCGGCTGTGATTCTTCTGTCAAAGGGTAAAGATCCTTCGATGATTGAGAATTGGCGCCCCATCAGCCTTCTTAATGTCGATAGAAAGATACTGGCGAAGATATTTTTCTGGCGCCTGTCGTCAGTAGCAGAGTCTTTGCTTTCTCGCCATCAGCACTGTTCGGTCCAGGGTAGGAGCACCTTCACAGCGGTGTTAGCTGTCCGGGAGGCCTTGGAGCGGTGCAGGGCTGCAGGCTGGGGAAAGTATTTGCTGACTTTGGATCAGGCAAAGGCTTTTGATCGTGTCAACCATGAGTACCTGTGGTTGCTCCTTAGTAAGTACGGTCTGCCGGGTGGTTTTGTTGATTGGCTGAAAGTCTTGTATAAGGGGGCAGAAAGCTTCCCTCTTGTTAATGGTTGGGTTGGGCAGTCCTTTGAGGTTGGCTCCGGGGTGCGCCAGGGTTGTCCCCTGAGTCCCCTGCTCTATGTGTTCGCAATCGACCCCTTCATCAGGAGGCTAGAGAGCGGCATGCTGTGTGGGGTACCAGTGGGGCTCCCGGGTGAGCCGCCATTGAGGGTTGTTGCTTATGCAGACGATGTATCAGTGATTGTCACTGGGACGGATGAGGCGGAGGAGGTGGTCTCTCTGACATCACGATATTCTGAAGCATCAGGCTCCAAGATCAATCAGGAAAAGAGCGAAGTTTTCTGGATGGGAAAGGAAGGTGAGGGGTTTGATCTCCCGGACACCTTTCCAGTGCCCCAGGAAAGAATTAAGATACTAGGCATTGAATTTGGACCCGGCGATTATGGCCTCAAAAACTGGGAAGGCAGACTGGAAATTGCCAATGCTAAGGTGGTCAGCTGGAAGAGATGGAAGTTATCTATGAGGGAAAGGGTTGATCTGATTAAGACCTACCTGATTCCGATCTTCTTGTATGTCAGCTTTGTCTGCATCTTGCCAGTGTCTCTCTATGCTAGGGTCAGTAGTGTGTTCTTCCAGATGCTGTGGGGGAACAGACTGAACCCCATCAAGAGGAATGTCACCTACCTATCCAGGAGGGAGGGTGGCTTAGGTATGGTCAACCCAGTTCTTTTCTTTTCACTGTTATTTCTCAAGTTTAATATTGGTAGTATGCTTGCAGTGGAACCTCCTGGATGGGCAGGCATATTTAGATCTTGGTTTAGGCCTTTTCTACGACTTTGGGAAGAAGGTGGCCAAGTGAAGAATCGCAGGGGTCATCGTGGTCAGCTACCAGCCTATGTAGCTCCGTGCCTGAAGTTACTGCGGCAGTGGCGATTGTCGGCTGAAGATCTCAGATCGGTTCCGAGGAAAGACCTTATGAGTCGAGTCTTGAGCGAAGTCTTTCATGACCCACTGGCCTTAAGGGATTGCCCAGGCCCAGTTTTGAGGGCGGGGTTGAGGCTGATTAATTTGGATAGAATACCTCCTAAATTTCGGGATTTGGCCTGGTTGTGCTTCCATGGGAAGCTCTATGTTAGGGGCAATTTGAAATTTCGCAGTTCGATGGATCGTAGCTGTCCTCGGGAGGAGTGTGCAGATGAGGAGGAGACTATGGACCATTTTCTGCTTCGTTGCCCCTTTAACATAGAAGTGTACAGACAGGTGGGGCGGGCGCTCGGTGTTCCTTTCCTCTCCAGGCTGGGTTATGCTGAGTGGGTGTACGGAGCATTCAGTACCGGTGGAGGTTTTTGTTTGGATACACTTTTTTTAGTTAGCTTAGTGGTCCGTTATTTCACCTGGAACGCACGGTGTCAGGTCAGCATTCGGCAAAAAATCCTTCCTGTTGAGGTGGTGGTGTATGACATTGTGCATGAGGTGGGGAAGATTCGGGGGCTTGAGAGAGACAAGTGGGGTCAGGGGGCTTGGCTGAAGGCGTGGAGGGGTTTCAGGCCTCCCTGACTGCCAGGAGTCTCTTTCCCGGGTGTGGCTGTCTGTCTCTTATCACCCTAGATTATTATTATTTTTGATACATTTTTGATAAATGGCTGCGTACATAGGTGACGGGTTGTGCCTCTTAGGCCCTCTCTGCTGCTTTGTGTAAATAGTTTTGTAGTAATGTTTTGGTGGTGGTGTATAGTGTATATATTGTGTGTAGTGTATATAGTGTATATATTCTGACCCTGGATGTGTATTCCTTGGATTTAGGTTTAAGTTTTGTACTATAGTTTTGTTTTTTACTTTTGTATAAAATTGGTTGCTTGATTCTTTTTAATAAAAGATCAATAGTGTCCCATCATTGGTGTCAGTGGGGGGGGAATAGTGTCCCATCATTGGTGTCAGTGGGGGGAATAGTGTCCCATCATTGGTGTCAGTGGGAGGAATAGTGCCCCATCATTGGTATCAGTGAGGGGAATAGTGTCCCATCATTGATGTCAGTGGGAGGAATAGTGTCCCATCATTGATGTCAGTGGGAGGAATAGTGTCCCATCATTGGTGTCAGTGGGAGGAATAGTGTCCCATCATTGGTGTCAGTGGGAGGAATAGTGTCCCATCATTGGTGTCGGTGGGGGGAATAGTGTCCCATCATTGGTGTCAGTGGGAGGAATAGTGTCCCATCATTGGTGTCAGTGGGGGGAATAGTGTCCCATCATTGGTGTCAGTGGGGGGAATAGTGTCCCATCATTGGTGTCAGTGGGAGGAATAGTGTCCCATCATTGGTGTCAGTGGGAGGAATAGTGTCCCATCATTGGTGTCGGTGGGGGGAATAGTGTCCCATCATTGGTGTCAGTGGGAGGAATAGTGTCCCATCATTGGTGTCAGTGGGGGGAATAGTGTCCCATCATTGGTGTCAGTGGGGGGAATAGTGTCCCATCATTGGTGTCAGTGGGAGGAATAGTGTCCCATCATTGGTGTCAGTGGGAGGAATAGTGTCCTATCATTGGTATCAGTGAGGGGAATAGTGTCCCATCATTGGTGTCAGTGGGAGGAATAGTGTCCCATCATTGGTGTCAGTGGGAGGAATAGTGTCCCATCATTGGTATTAGTGAGGGGAATAGTGTCCCATCATTGGTATCAGTGGGGGGAATAGTGTCCCATCATTGGTGTCAGTGGGGGGAAATAGTGTCCCATCATTGGTGTCAGTGGGGGGAATAGTGTCCCATCATTGGTGTCAGTGGGAGGAATAGGGAGGAATAGTGTCCCATCATTGGTGTCAGTGGGAGGAATAGTGTCCCATCATTGGCATCAGTGGTAGGAATAGTGTCCCATCATTGGTGTCAGTGGGAAGAACAGGGGCCCAAGGCTTAGATAAAAGCAAAGGGACACATCTGGACCCCAGACTGCAGTTTGGAGACCCCTGACTCCCCCAAGGACTCCAATATTTCTCTTTTCTGGGAGATAATAACCTAATAATTGATCAAAGTAAAAACGTTATGTCTGTCTCCAAAAAGAAGTTTGTACCCCGTGCTTGTCACCTTGTCATCCAGTTTCCGTGCGCAGAAAGACAACTCCACATATCCGTTATTTCCCGAGATCTCCTCAGAGATGACCTGGGGGAACATCTACATTAAATATATTCAAACAGATCTCATCCAAAGATAAAAGGTTCAAGAAATAATATCACAGCTTTCGCTACAATGTATTGTGTTCAGAGCTCCGCCCTTCCTCCTAAGCTCCGCCCTTTCTCCCCCCCACTGACAGAAAACCCCCCCAAGTGTTCACAATCTTATATCATCGAGGCGATTCCGAGTTCCTTCCGTCTTTCTCCAAAAAAAAATGTTTTACCAATATTTTTTTTTGTTTGTTTGTTTATTAGGTAAACTTTAAAAAAAAAACTTTCTTAACCACTTCAGCCCCGGACCATCTGGCTGGCCAAAGACCAGGGCACTTTTTGCGATTCGGCACTGCGTCGCTTTAACTGACAATTACATGGTCGTGCGACGTGGCTCCCAACGCTAGGTACACGGTGTGCCACCCGGTGACGTCACACGGAGGGGCCCCCACCCCTTGTGACGTCACGGCCCAGGGCATGATGGAGTGGTGACATCACAAGGGGCGAGGCCTCCGTGTGACATGTTTTATTTTTGACACTTTTTTTTTTTTTAACGTCCTTTTTCCCCCCACAAATAGAGATTTCTTTTGGTGGTATTTGATCACCTCGGCGGTTTGAATTTTTTGCGCTATAAACCAAAACAGAGCGACAATTTTGAAAAAAAAATCAATATTTTTAACTTTTTGCTGTAATAAATATCCCCCAAAAATATATCATTTTTTTTTTCCCTCAGTTTAGGCCGATACGTATTCTTTTACATATTTTTGGTAAAAAAATCTCAATAAGCGTTTATTGATTGGTTTGCGCAAATGTTATAGCGTTTACAAAATAGGGAATAGATTATGCCATTTTTATTAATAATAATGACAATTTTCATCATGACTGCGACATTATGGCGGACACATCGGACACTTTTGTCACCATTTTGGGACCATCGTAATTTTTTACAGCGATCAGTGCTATAAAAATGCACTGCTTACTGTAAAAAAAATGACACTGGCAGTGAAGGGGGTTAGCCTGTAGGGGGCGCTGAAGGGGTTAAATGTGTTCTAGGGAGTGATTCTAACTGTTAGGGGGCGTGGCTATGAGTGACATGTTACTGATCGCTGTTCCCGATGAGAGGGAACAGACGATCAGTGACATGTCAGGGGTAGGACGGGGGAGGTGTTGTGTTTACACTGACATCTTCCCGTTCTTCAGCTCTGTGACCCGATCGCGGGACACTGGCGGACATCCAGTCTGCAGGTCCTGCAGGAACGGTCACGGAGCTCGCGACAGGGTGCGCGCCATAGGTGTGCGCAGCCTATTGCATTAGGGTGTGCACCCCAAAGCCCCAACACCTATGCTTTTGACATATTTACCGGCCTCTTCCCCACTATCAATCCTGAAACAATGGGAGACAGGGGGAGCGAGGGAGGACATGGGGGACACGGGCAACAGAAGGTAGAGGAACAGAGAAAGGAGGGGTGGCAGCATATATTAGTACCGACCCCCTATATTTTCCACCTGTGGCAGCTCAATGTTAACAAAAGGGAGAGGAGGAGAAGCCTACTTTCAGCTGCTGCAGGAGGAAAATACGTATCGGTTCCACTAATTTCCACCCCCGCCGCCTCTCCTGTCCAGGTTCTGAGGACCGGCAAGGAAGGATTGTGGTTTACCCGTCACCTGCCCACCATTGACAGGTTGCCAACCCCAGGATATGGGTGTGCCCAGGCACACCTGGCACACCCCTTGCGCACGCCTATGGTGTGCGCGACCACACGGCAGCAAATTAACCACTTGCCTACTGTGCACCTACACCCCCTTCCTGCCCAGACTAAATTTAAGCTTCCGGCACTGCGTCACTTTAACTGACAATTGCGCGGTCGTGCGACGTGGCTCCCAAACAAAACTGGCGTCCTTTTTTCCCCACAAATAGAGATTTCTTTTGGTGGTATTTGATCACCTCTGCGGTTTTTATTTTTTGCGCTATAAACAAAAATAGAGCGTCAATTTTGAAAAAAATTCAATATTTTTTACTTTTTGCTGTAATAAATAACCCCAAAAATATATAAAAAAATGTTTTTTTTCCTCAGTTTAGGCCGATACGTATTCTTCTACCTATTTTTGGTAAAAAAAAAAAAAAAAAAAATTAGCGTTTATCGATTGGTTTGCGCAAAATTTATAGTGTTTACAAAATAGGGGATAGTTTATGGCATTTTTTTTTTTTTTTACTATTAATGGCGGTGATCTGCGATTTTTTTTTTATTGGGACTGCGACGTTATGGCGGACATTTCGGACACATTTGTGACATTTTTGGGACCATTTACATTTATACAGTGAAAAATGCTATAAATATGCATTGATTACTGTATAAATGTGACTGGAAGTGAAGGGGTTAACCACTAGGGGGCGGGGAAGGGGTTAAATGTGTGTCCTATGAGTGTTCTAACTGTGGGGGGAGGGGGAGGTGACCGATTGTGTCCCTATGTACAAGGGACACAACCGCTCTCCTCTCTCCCTGACAGGGACGTGCAGCTCTGTGTTTACATACAGAGCTGCACGTCCCCGCTCAGTTACTGAGCAATCGCGTGTGCCCGGCGGCGATGGTTGCCGCCGGGCACTCGCACGGGATCCCCGCAGAGCGGCGGGTGCGCGCGCGCGGCTTTAAAAGGACATCACGTCATATGACGTGATGTCAGAACAATGGAGTCCTCCGCCCCGCCGTCATTTGACGGTGGGCGGTGGACAAGTGGTTAAAGGGGACATATATATATATATATGCCCATTTGTGCAGCCGTGCCATTCTGTTGACGTTAAAAAGTCGTGCGGCGGTCGGCAAGCGGTTAAATTGAGTGTCGCATTTAAAAAAAAAAAAAAAAAAACACACGAAAAAATATCTATTTTTGAAAAAAGTTTACCAATGTTTTTACAAGAACTTAAATTTCAGCATCATTCATACATTGTACCGCTTTGATACACATTTTCAATAACATTTATGATTTTACAAGAGGAGAAGGAGAAGTTTCTTTGCTACTTTACCTCCCAAAAAAAAAAAAAAAATAATTGGACAGCACTTCTCATCATTTCCATTTGCACCTTGTTTGGTTAAGTTGTTTAAAAATGTAGCAGACTTTCCATTTTTTTCTTTTCTGTATATGACTGAGCAATACCTACTGTGCCCCGCCCACTTTTGATAAGTTACACCCACTCTTTGCTGCAGCTCTTATAGCAAAGTGACAACCTACCTCTCCCTATTCAATTTTCCTTGAGCCTAAAGGTGGCAACCCAAAGTAAATAAAATTAGACATGTGCGGCTTGTTACGTTCCGAATTAATATTCGGATACTTTTTTTTTTTTTGTTATTCGCAGCTTTTGGATATATCCGAATACCCGAATTACAATATAAACAAATTTTAATCGAATTCTCTGAAAAACGCAACAAAATTTGTTTGATTTTCGGAAATTTGGACTAAAATTCGAATCGCATTTTACATTAATCTCCAGTCGAATTCTAACGGTACACATATTGCTGAAATCAAAGACGGCCGTGTGTTATTAGAGAACCAGGGCCGCCATCAGGAATTTTGGGGCCCCTTACACAGCTCACAGCTTCAGGCATGGGCCCCCTGGAGCAGAGAACCGGGGGGGGGGGGGTGCTGCCGCATGAAATTGAGAAGCGGGGGGGGGGTGCTGCCGCGAATTGAGAAGAAAAATATATATAAAAAAGGGGGGTAGCCATCCGGGGCCCTGGGGACCTCTGTGCCCTTTATAAAATAAAAAGAAAAAAGAGAGAAAATATATATATATTTTTTTTTCAAATATAACATTTATTTAAAAAAATAAAAAAACAAGGGGGTTGCCTTCCAGGGCCCTGGGGACCTCTGGGCCCTTTAATAAACAAAAAATACAATAAAAAAAATGTATAAAAAAATAAAAAAAATAAACAATTATAAAAAAAGGGGGTTTGACACATGGGGCCCTGGGGACCTCTGGGCCCTTTAATAATAATAATATATATATATATATATAATATGAAAATAAAAGAAATAAAAAAATATAAAAAAAAAATATTTATTTTAGAAAAAAAGGGGGGGGTTGTCATCTGGGGCCCTGGAGATCTCCAGGTCCCTGTGGACCTCCGGACCTCTAAAAGAATTAAAACTAAAAAAATTGGCCCTTTCATAAAAAATACAAGAAAAATATATAAAAAAAATATATATTTGTTTTTAAATATATATATTTTTTGATAAAAAAAAGGGCTTGCCAACTGGGGCCCTTAGTGGCCTCCGGGCCCCTGGGGACCTTCGGACCCATAAAAAAAAACAAAAAAAAAAACTTTTTTTTTTTTTTTAGGGTGGTTCCCATCCGGGGCCCTTGGGGACCCCCGGGCCCCTTACAGGTGTAATGCCTGTACCCCCCTAATGGCGGCCCTGTAGAGAACCATTAGGAAATAATTGCTGTTTTTTGTTAAGGGGATTTAGAGTCGTGCCGCGTACACGCGATCGGAAATTCTGACAAGAAAAGTCCGATGTAAGCTTTTGGTCGGAAATTCCGACCGTCTGTAGGCTCCATCAGAATTTTTCCGTCAGAATTTCCGCCAAGAAAGATTTGAGAGCAGGTTCTCAAATTGAATAGAAAAAAAATGTGTAAATTCTACGAAAATTTGAAATTTCCGAATACGAATTCTGAATTCCAAATACGAATTGGACATGCGAATTGAATTTTATAAAGAAAGATTAAAATATTGCGCCAATCCTCTAAATATAGAAAAAATAAGAGCTGCCAAACACAACAAATAGACTAGTTTTGTGAGAAAATCAAAAAGTGTGGCGCTGTTACTGTAACAGAGAAAATTGTATATATTGCAAATATTGAATCAACAAATGTTTATATTCACATTCGGTTGGATACAAACATTTTTGCTTGTTCACTTCAAATCGAAAACAATATAACATTTTTTGCTTTGACTGATTTGAAAGTTTTGAAATAGAAAAAATCTGTAAATTCAAAGAAAATTTGAAAATTCGGAATACGAATTGAACATTCGAATCAAATTTTACATTTATCTCCAGTCGAATTCTAACTCTACACATATTGCTGAAATCCAAGACTGTGATGTGTAATTAGAGAACCAGTAGGAAATAATTGCTGCTTTTTTTTGTTAAGCCAAAAGGGGATTTAAAGAGTCATTGGAATCATTTGATGAAGATTTTTTTTTTTATTTGTTCACTTTGCTGCAGTCAGAGACTTTTGAGGGATGGGGGATACTCCTGTGCCAGCGGCACTAAGGACTTTTGGGTCTAAGTTCACCCTGTGCCCCTTTTGGGCATAGGGTTGCTCATAAATAATAATTTATGTATTGCAGGATATCTTGAGATATTACAAGTTGTTGGTTAATGTTGACCCAAACCAGGTCAATAGACTCCCAAGATATCCCATTGTCCATTGTGTGAGGCTGTAGAGGTGTTAATTCAGGTCTGCTCCTGAGGCGGCGTACACACGTACGAGAACCTCGACGGGCGGAACACATCGTTCCGCCCGTCGAGGCTCTCGGCCGGCCGTCGAAATCGGCGACCAGCCCGTCGGGAATGGCAACCAGCCATTCATCCAGGCGGGCCGTCGAGAAAATAGAGAGCCTGCTCTCTATTCGCTCGACGGGATTCCCGACGGACGGGGCGAGCCAGGAGCGTACACACGGCCGAGGTTCTCGCTGGAATGCAGCTCCCAGCGAGGTTCTCGCTGGTTTCTAGCGAGAACCTTGGTCGTGTGTACGCCGCCTAAGACCTTTCCTTTGTGATAACACTGTTTAAAGCCTATTGATGATCAGGTGTGAATACCTTTTTGTCAGAGACAGACGTCTGTCTAAGATGTGGATTGAGGGGAACTCATTGTGTGATGGTGTTTTGTGTGGATTCTACTGATAATAGATGTGACTTGTCAAGCTGTATGCGGAGCCAGGCTGTCTGGATAATGATTAGTAATTAACTCCTCTGAATGTCATTATCTGAAAGAATGTGATTGAAGCCCCACTGTGTGATGAGGGGGGGTGGAGAGTTCTTTGTCCCTGTGATTACTGAAACATGCAATGTACTGTATATAAGAGAGCTAACCATTAAAGAGTTTGTTCATTAATTTGAAACCAGAACCCAGAGCTGTGTGTCTCGGTTAATCTGGGGAATTGCTATGGATCGTGTGTGCTGGTTTGTCGGTGTGTAGTATTAGCTGTCTTGGGTGGATGGAAGATCGTAAACGGTGGTGACCGTTACAGTATCGATTTGAACGTTTTTAATAGAAAAAATCTGTAAATTTTAACCACTTCAGGCCCGCGCTACCGTCGGATGACGGCAACAGCGCGGGCCTGAATATCCAACATGCCGTCATTTGACGGCATGTCATTCTGGCGTTCCTAGCGCGCGCTGTAGTGCGCGCTGCGGGGAAGCCCTGTGTTGTCCGTGTCCCTTGGACACGGCCAATCACAGATCGCGGCAAACGGCCAATCAGAGCGGCCGTTTGCGATGCGATCTGTGGGCGAATGAGAGATGATCTCTCATAGATCATCTCTCATTGCCGTGTTACACAGAGACAGCGTCCTGTCTCTGGAGGGGAGGAGCCCGATCTGTGTTCCTTCCTACATAGGGACACAGATTGGTCACCCCCCCCTCCCCCCACAGTTAGAACACACCTAGCATACATATTTAACCCCTTCCTCACCCCCTAGTGTTAACCCCTTCAATGCCAGTCACATTTATACTGTAATTAGTGCATATTTATAGCACTGATCGCAGTATAAATGTGAATGGCGCCAAAAATGTGTCAAAAGTGTCCGATGTGTCCGCCATAACGTCGCAGTACCAATAAAAATCGCAGATCGCCGCCATTTCTAGTAAGAAAAAAATAATAAAAAATAATAATTCTCTCCCCTATTTTGTAAGCGCTATAACTTTTGCGCAAACCAGTCGCTTATTGCGATTTTTTTTTTTTTTTTTTACCAAAAATATGTAGAAGAATACGTATCGCCCTAAACTGAGAAAAAAAAATGTGTTTTTTTTTTAATTGGGATATTTATTATAGCAACAAGTAAAAAATATTGTATTTTTCTTCAAAATTGTCGCTCTTTTTTGTTTATAGCGCAAAAAATAAAAACCGCACAGGCGATCAAATACCACCAAAAGAAAGCTCTACTTGTGGGGAAAAAAGGACGTAAATTTTGTTTGGGAGCCACGTCGCATGACCGCGCAATTGTGAGTTAAAGCGACGCAGTGCCGGAAGCTGAAATTTTACCTGGGCAGGAGGGGGGTGTAAGTGCCCAGTATGCAAGTGGTTAAAGAACATTTTTAAATTCTGAATACGAATTGAACTAAACAAAATAACTAGATGAACGAATCATAACGAAACAAAACATGTTTTTTCGTCGTCCACATGTCTAAATAAAATACAATTTTATGTGATTGGCGGTCAATAGATAAGTATCCATTTCATGATAAAATATATATGAATAGATATATAACCGTCCTGTACCCGGGGAATATTGAGGATTTATAGGAGAGAGAAAATAACAAACGCAGATCACTCTAGGAGCCGATTTGTATCACAGAATAAACCTCGTCAGTCGCTCACCGTGATGGTGGATTTTCCGGCGTATTTTCCATATTTAAGGAACAATCCTTTGGTAATTCTCTTCTGTGCGACAATCTGTCAGGAAATGGAGAAAAACCCGGAGAAAAGTTACAGGAGAACTCCGAACCAAACATCACTATTTATTAGCATTTTGGAGTTTATACTTTTTACGGGAAGACCAGCCGAAGCAATTGGGGTTCAGATGGAAATGTGGACATATTTCAATCATCACCAATCTTCACTATCGGCTGTACATTACAGGGGTCTCCAAACTTTCTAAATTATGGGCCAGTTTACTGTCCTTCAGGCTTCAGGGGGCAAGACTGCAGACTCTGGGAGTAGAAAATGCCCCAATGTCAGTGGGAGGAATGGTGCCCCATCAATGCTGTCAAAAGTGCTTTCCATTCAATGATTAATAGGTGTTTGATCTTAATGAGGCAAAGATTATGTAACAATGTTATTTTGAGTCAATATACTTGGAAGTTGTGAGACTATCTATACCGATTGCATTGGTTGTCATTTCTGTTATGATTTCCCGTGAATGTTTTATCTTTACCAATAAAAAAAAATTGGAAAAAAAATTGCTCATCATTGGTGTCAGTGGGAGGAATAGTGCCCCATCATTGGTGTCAGTGGGAGGAATAGTGTCCCATCATTGGTGTCAGTGGGAGGAATAGTGTCCCATCATTGGTGTCAGTGGGAGGAATAGTGTCCCATCATTGGTATCAGTGGGAGGAATAGTGCCCCATCATTGGTGTCAGTGGGGGGGAATAGTGTCCCATCATTGGTGTCAGTGGGGGGAATAGTGTCCCATCATTGGTGTCAGCAGGGCCGCCATCAGGAATTTTGGGGCCCCTTACATAGCTTCAGGCATGGGCCCCCTGGAGCAGAGAACCGGGGGGGGGGGGGGTGCTGCCGCATGAAATTGAGAAGCGGGGGGGGGGGGCTGCTGCCGCGAATTGAGAAGTGGGGGGGGCCTTTACAAAACGAAGAAATAAAGAAGAATATATATAAAAAAGGGGGGTAGCCATCCGGGGCCCTGGGGACCTCTGTGCCCTTTAATAAAAAGAAAAAAAGAGAGAAAAAATAATAATATATATATATTTATATATATATATATTTTTTTTTAAAGGGTGGGGGCCCCGGGGACCTTATTTTTTTTTTTTTTTATAAAAGGAAATTACAAAAAAAGGGGGCTTTCCATTCGGGACCTCTGGGCCCTTTAATAAAAAGAAACCTCTGGGCCCTTTAAAAAAAAAGAAAGAAATAAAAAAAATATATATAAAAAAGAAATAAACATTTATATAAAAATAAAAAAAAACAAGGGCCCTGGGGACCTCTGGGCCCTTTAATAAAAAATAAAAATATAAAAAAATATATATAAACAAAAATAAAAAATACAATTATAAAAAAAGGGGGTTTGACACATGGGGCCCTGGGGACCTCTGAGCCCTTTAACAAAAATACATCTATATATTAAAAAAAAAGAAATAAAATAATATAAAAAAGTAAAAAAATATAAAAAAGGAGGATTGTCATCCGGGGCCCTGGGGACCTCTGGGCCCTTTAATAATAATAATATATATATATATATATATATATATATATATATATATATATATATATATATATATATATATATATATATATATATATATATATATATATATATATATATATATATAATATAAATATAAAAAAAATAAAAATAAAAAAATATATAAATAATATATATATTTTTATAAAAAAAGGGGGGTTGCCATCTGGGGCCCTGGAGATCTACAGGTCCCTGTGGACCTCCGGACCTCTAAAAAAATAAAAGAAAAAAAATTGGCCCTTTAATAAAAAATAAAAATAAAAAGATATTAAAAAAATAAAAAAATTTTATAAAAAAATATATTGTTTTATAAAAAAAGGGCTTGCCATCTGGGGCCCTTGGTGGCCTCCGGGCCCCTGGGGACCTTCGGACCCCTAAAAAAAAAAAAAAAAAAAAAAATATTTTTTTTTTTTTTTTTAGGGTGGTTCCCATCCGGGCCCCTGGGGACCCCCGGGCCCCTTACAGGTGTAATGCCTGTACCACCCTGATGGCGGCCCTGGGTGTCAGTAGGAGGAATAGTGTCCCATCATTGGTGTCAGTGGAAGGAATAGTGTCCCATCATTGGTGTCAGTGGGAGGAATAGTGTCCCATCATTGGTGTCAGTGGGAGGAATAGTGTCCCATCATTGGTGTCAGTGGGAGGAATAGTGTCCCATCATTGGTGTCAGTGGGAGGAATAGTGTCCCATCATTGGTGTCAGATTTATATTGGGATAAGAGGGTCTCTCTTTATTATCTCTTCTATTTCCATTTGGAAAATTAGTCCAATACAGTAGAAAAAAAATATTCTTTAGAAGGTTTGTCTCCTGCATTTACCTTCTGCACTGACCCCCTGTACTGACCTCCTGCACTGACCCCCTGCACTGACCCACTGTACTGACCTCCTGCACTGACCCCCTGCACTGACCCCCTGTACTGACCCCCTGTACTGACCTCCTGCACTGACCCCCTGCACTGACCCCCTGTACTGACCCCCTACACTGACCCCCTGTACTGACCCCCTACACTGACCTTCTGCACTGACCCCCTGTACTGACCTCCTGCACTGACCCCCTGCACTGACCTCCTGCACTGACCCCCTGCACTGACCTCCTGCACTGACCCCCTGCACTGACCTCCTGCACTGACCTCCTGCACTGACCCCCTGCACTGACCCCCTGTACTGACCCCCTACACTGACCCCCTGTACTGACCCCCTACACTGACCTTCTGCACTGACCTCCTGCACTGACCCCCTGCACTGACCCCCTGCACTGACCCCCTGCACTGACCCCCTGCACTGACCCCCTGCACTGACCCCCTGTACTGACCCCCTGTACTGACCCCCTACACTGACCCCCTGTACTGACCCCCTACACTGACCCCTGTACTGACCTTCTGCACTGACCCCCTGTACTGACCTCCTGCACTGACCCCCTGCACTGACCCCCTGCACTGACCCCTGCACTGACCCCCTGCACTGACCCCCTACACTGACCCCCTACACTGACCCCCTGTACTGACCCCCTACACTGACCTTCTGCACTGACCTCCTGCACTGACCCTCTGCACTGACCCCCTGCACTGACCTCCTGAACTGACCCCCTGAACTGACCTCCTGCACTGACCCTTACATTGGTGATGGGCGCTGGTGGGGCTGCATTTGATGGGTGCTGGTGAGGGTGACTTTGTTGGGCGCTTCACTAAAAAAATGGGGTATATATGGGCATGGCAAAGGGGGTGGAGCCAGGGGGTGGCAAAATTAGGTTTCACCTAGGGTGGCAAAAATCCTTGCCCCAGCCCTGCTCACAGGAGAATGCTGCAGAGAACAATGCCACATCTTCACAACAAAAGTTATGTATACACATTTTTTTAAGGGGGTGAGTCCCAGGAGTGGGGTAAAAAGTAGGCTAGGGGATGATGCCCGGACGCCTCGAGCTTCGTGGTACGTCCGCTATTCCAACAACAAAAATGCACAAACATTGCAGGGACAACAATGAGATTCCACCCGAAACACACCGGCCAGCAGGGCAGCAGTCTGGAACCTTTTACAGGTCTTTGGTCTTGCAGTAAACTGGCCCACTCAAGCCTCACACTCACAGGGGCCTCACGGCCACTTACCCAATGCCAAGCCCCAGTTTTGAGGGACAGGGGACCTTAACGCTGTTGTGCTCAGTCGGGGTTATGAGCCCTGACTCGGGAGCGGGGGCTGCCAGCGTCCCTAACAACCAGTGAATATCGGTGACACCACCCCTTGTGAAGTCAATGACCCAGCATGCCCTCAGTCAATGACATCACAAGGGGGCGGGTTCACCAGGTGACATCACTGGGTGGTCCCCGCCCCTTAGTTATTAAAAGACCAGGATCTGGGGGCTGCCATGTAAAAGTGGGCTTCCAGATTCCAATAAGCCCCCCTGCACGCAGACCCCCCACAACCACCGGCCAGGGTTGTGGGGAAGAGGCTCTTGTCCTTGAATTATTTTTCCCCCATCATGGGCGTGAGCGGGGCCCCATGTCAAGACCTCACAAAGCCTAGAGCCACCCCTGGGCCCACTATAATAGTACTGAGCACCATTTTTTTTCCACTAAAGCTTTTAAGCCTTTTGGAATTATTTGTACATAATATTGTCCTTGAATAAGATCTTTCCCTCCATAGCTGCAGCTTTGAGTATGTGGGCAGTAAATGGGAAGCGATGCGTCAGTGAAAGGTATTCTTCGCACAATGGAGGAGCAGGTGAACTCAGCGCCGTCATTGTCAGAGAAGAGCCGCGGCTTATGGACTGCAGAGATAATAAGAGGCTCTGAGATTGACGTAAATGAGGAGAGCGGAAATGAGTGGACGGGAATAGGACTGCGGCTCACAAAAAACACTCATGAATATAAGAGCCGAGGCACTCAGAAGATTTCCGAGTGCTCAGAGGTGTGTCGGGGGTATAGATGCTCGAGAAAGAAAAAAAAAGTACATTGGCATTTGGCAACACAATACACATTTGTCATTTCCAAGGAAGCTGAAAGCCCTTGTATTTATGGAGCTTATACACTTATCTAAGGGATGTTATGTGCTACAGCAATAGAGAGAGGACTTTATGGACTTTTAATGTTTGCTGATGGTGGAGGAGGTCCCAAGAGGGAAAAGTATCTCCAGATCAGAGCTTTTTTTCTCAGAAAATAGGTGCAGGAACTCAACCACGACCCGTTCAGATTTCACAAACAGTAGAAGGGTCTTAAAGGGGCATTAAATACCAGAATTGCATTACATACAGTGTGCAGAGTTCAGGGGGTTACAAAGCAGTCATTTGTAAACACAGAAACCAGACTTCTGTGTTCACAAGTGATTGTGGTGAGCGGGCACCAAAGGGTCTGAGCCAAAGGTGGTGGAACTGAGTTCCACCAAGTTCCCCCAGAAAAAAAGCCCTGCTCCAGATTACTCTCACATCCCCGAAAGAAGGCAACTTTCCTAATGCCAAGGTATCCAGAGCCAAAACTTTTTTATTTATGTATTGCTTTGTCAGGTACCCTGTTCCCAGGGCAGGACCTAGGGCAGTGATGGCGAACCTTGGCACACCCCAGATGTTTTGGAACTACATTTCCCATGATGCTCATGCATGCTGCAGTGTAGTAGAGCACCATGGGAAATGTAGTTCCAAAACATCTGGGGTGTCAAGGTTCGCCATCACTGACCTAGGGTGATGGGGGCCCCTGGGCTTAATAATCAAAGGAATCCCCTGGAGCAGAAAAGCGCGGGGAGGTGGGTTGTTACCGCCAACCGATCATAGTTGTTAAGGGGGGGGGGTGTTGGGGAGCTGAGCCATCCACTGAGAACTTGTTTTGTTGAGCGGAGGGGGGCGGAAATTTCCCGCAAACGGGGGATTGCCGCAAAATTCAGGAGGAGATTGCCGCGAAATTGCGGGAGGGGGATGCCGCAGACGGGCGATTGCCGCAAAATCGTGGAAGGGGGTTGCCATGAAATTGCGGAATAGGGTTGCCACGATTGGGCCCGGGGCCCCCTATTGGTCAAGGACTGGAGACATGGTAAGGGAGATGATGGAGACTGGAGACATGGTAAGGGAGATGTTAGAGACTGGAGACATAGTGTGGGAGACTGGAGACATGGAATGGGGGGTGTTGGAGACTGGGGACATGGTATGGGAGATGTTGGAGACTGGGGACATGGTATGGGAGATGTTGGAGACTGGGGACATGGTATGGGAGATGTTGGAGACTGGACCATGGTAAGATGTTGGAGAGTATGGAATGAGACTGGAGACACATGGTAGGGAGATGTTGGAGACTGGGGGACATGGTATGAGATGTTGGAGACTGGGACATGGTATGGAGATGATGGATGGAGACTGGGACATGGTATGGGAGATGTTGGAGACTGGGGACATGGTATGGGAGATGTTGGAGACTGGAGACATGGTATGGGAGTTGTTGGAGACTGGAGACATGGAATGGGAGTTGTTGGAGACTGGAGACATGGAATGGGAGATGTTGGAGACTGGAGACATGGAATGGGAGATGTTGGAGACTGGAGACATGGTATGGGAGATGTTGGAGACTGGAGACATGGTATGGGAGATGTTGGAGACTGGGGACATGGTATGGGAGATGTTGGAGACTGGAGACATGGAATGGGGGGTGTTGGAGACTGGAGACATGGTATGGGAGATGTTGGAGACTGGGGACATGGTATGGGAGTTGTTGGAGACTGGAGACATGGAATGGGAGTTGTTGGAGACTGGAGACATGGTATGGGAGATGTTGGAGACTGGAGACATGGTATGGGAGATGTTGGAGACTGGAGACATGGTATGGGAGATGTTGGAGACTGGAGACATGGTATGGGAGATGTTGGAGACTGAAGACATGGAATGGGGGTGTTATGAGATTGAGACATGGTAAGTGAGGAGACATTGGAGACTGGAGACATGAAATGGAGTTAGTATGCTGGAGACTTGAGACAAGAATGGGAGATTTTGGAGACTGGGGACACATGGTATGGGAGATGATGGAGACTGGGGACAATGGTATGGGAGAGAAGGAGACTGGAGACATGGTATGGGGAGATGTTGGAGACTGGGACAGACATGGAATGGGAGATGTTGGAGGACTGGAGACATGGTATGGGAGATGTTGGAGACTTGAGGACATGGTGATGGGGGGTTTTGGAGACTGGGGCAATGGAGATTGGAAATGGGAGATAAATGTTGGAGACTGGGACATGGTATGGGAGATGTTGTAGACTGGGGACATGGTATGGGAGATGTTGGAGACTGGGGACATGGAATGGGAGATGTTGGAGATGTTGGAGACTGGGACATGGTAT